>ML433062.1:554-70667 GCA_005239525.1 Nicotiana knightiana
GAACCCTAACCGTGTAGGAGACTTCTATTTCAACCGGGAAACATTTAACTCGTCAAACTCGGACTTGGGCGAAACTGGGGACCCCGGGCGTTTGGGCTCTAACGCCCCCCTAACGCCAGGGGGGCCCTGGCGTTATGGCCCTAACGCCCCCCTAACGCCAGGGGAGCCAGGATTTATGGGGCAAACTCCCCCCTAACGCCAGGGGGTTCCAGGCTTTAGGGGGCAAACGCCCCCTAACGCCAGGGGGTGCCAGGCTTTAGGGGGCAAACGCCCGACTATCGTCCGGGCGTCTCCTTTTACGTATTTTCGACGTATTTGCATCCCTTTAGCTCCGTTTCCATCTCCAATTCACCTACACATGAAATAAACTCCATTAAGCACATAACAAGTGTAATTTTATCATTAATGCGCATAAAATGTAAGGTATATCACATGCTAAACTATGCAATTTAGTCTCGCATCAGCTTGGCCTAAATTGTGAAATTTATGAATAAATTGATATGAGATTTCTGGTGGGAGCGGGTTGCACGCCGTAACAGGAGTAATTAGGAAGGATCAATAATGGTGGACAGGTGGGAGCGGGTTTCACGCCGCAACAAGGAGCGATAAAGGAGGAAATTTATATTTTTACTGATTTTTTAAAAAGAAAATTCAGATTTGAAAAGCTTAAATGTTTATTCTACTATTCTTCATATGTTGGCACTACTTTTATTTAAAGTTAAAGTTTGGAAACTTGAAAATTTATTTGAGAAATTGGTTATAGCTGAGACCTAGAAAAAGGCAGTTGAGTATTTTATTGTTGTTGTAATACTTAATTATTTGTTTAGATTTCCTTCTTGCTTTATATATTATTGTCACAAGTTATATTGTTAATGCCCTGTTATAGCCTCGTCACTTCTTCGTTGAGGTTAGGCTCGAAACTTACTCAGTTCATGGGGTCGGTTGTACTGATACTACACTTTGCACTCTTTTGCGCAGATCCAGGTACCGGTCAGCTGTAGAGACATTTAGAGCAGTTATTCAGTTACGCGGAGACACGAGGTAAATCTGCCGGCGTCTGCATATCCCGAGAGTCGTCTCCCATTTTTATAAATCTGTTTTATTATATTCAGGACAGTTGTACTATTTCTTTCATCCCAGTATTTGTAGTATTCTTTAGTAGTTCGTGAATTGTGACACCAGACTCTGTGGTATTTCTATATTCATTTATATGATTAGTTTTGTTGCTCGGTTTAATTAATTAATTGTTTATTTCTCTTTATTATATTGGGAATCATTCATTAAAAGCCAATAGACTCAGTTTACGTTAGATTATTTTATGATGCCTAAATGGATAAATAATGCAAAGTAGTTAATCGAATTCTAACATTGGCTTGCCTAGCAAGTGTAGTGTTAGGCGCCATTACAATCCCTAAGGTTGGGAATTTGGGTCGTGAAAAGATGGTATCAGAGCACTAGGTTGCTTATGTCTCACAATTCACAAACAAACTTAGTAGAGTCTGAAGGATCGGTACAAAGACGTCTGTACTTATCTTTAGGAGGCTATTGAGTTAGGAAACAACTCCATTTTTATTTCTACTCTATCGTGTGATTCTTGTATCCTAAATACTAATTAGATTCTTCTATTCTCTCGTAGATGGCGAGAACACGTGCTTAATCTTCCGCTGACCAGCATTCCGGTCCTCCATCAGCAGCAGATCCTACTAGGGGCAGAGGCCGAGGAAATGCCAGAGGCCGAGGCAGGGGCAACACTCAGCCCATTGCTCAGGCAGCAGCCCTAGCTGCGGAACCTCAAATTGAGATTGATGAGGGAGTTCCAGCTTAGACTATTCCAGCAGGACCAGCTCAAGTTCCCGAGGGGTTTATTGCTACCCCGGTTCTTAAGGATACTTTGGTCCGTTTAGTGGGCTTGATGGAGAGTGTGGCCCAGACGGGCACATTCCCTATTGCAGCAGCCGTATCTCAGGATGGAGGCGGGTTCCAGACTCCTGCCACCCACACTCCAGTCCAGACTACTCCTCAGGTTCAGACCCCAATAGCCAATCCTGTTGGGGTAATTCAGCAAGTTGCAGCAGTGCCGCCCGTTAATGGGGCAGCTATGTCTACCGATGCTTTATGGAGATTGGACAGGTTCATTAATTTATTTCCTATTCACTTCGATGGTGCTACTTCAGAGGACCCTCAGGAATATCTGGATAGTTGTCATGAGGTGTTGCAAAATATGGGTATTTTGGAGACCAATGGGGTCGATTTTGCTGCTTTTTAGATGAATGGTTCCGCCAAGAAATGGTGGAGGGATTTTTTGTTGACTAGACCAGTTGGATCACATGCTCTGACTTGGGATCAGTTCTCTCATCTCTTTTTGGAGAAGTTCTTGTCTGTTACTACTCGAGAGGATAAGCGTCGTCAGTTTGAGCGACTTCAGCAGGGCAGCATGACAGTAACCTAATATGAGACTCGTTTCGTGGATTTTTCTAGACATGCCATTCTTTTATTGCCCACAGAGAGGGAGAGGGTCAGACGGATTATTGATGGCCTTGCTCAGCCCATCAGGTTGCAAATGGCCAAGGAGACAGAGACCGAGATTTCTCTTCAGGATGCTGTTAATATAGCTAGGAGGGTTGAGTCAGTTCTTGGGATGGGAGGTCATGGATCAGACAAAAGACCTCGCAATTCCGGTAGATTCAGCGGTGCCTCGTCTGGGGGTAGAGATACTCAGGGTAGAGGCCATTCTTCCAGGCCATTAAGTTCAGCACTTCGGACGTCCCATGGTGCTTCAGGAGGTCGTGGCTCTTACTTGCCTTATCCTGATCAGTCAGCCCCGATCAGAGCATATCATCTTTAGAGTTATTATCGTGGTCATCCGGTTTATCAGGGTCAGCCTCAGTATCAGGATGGTTGTTATGAGTGTGGTGAGTATGGTAACATTCAGAGATCTTGTCCCAAATTCTTAGGTAATCAGCCTCAGTACCAGAATTCTCGTGCCATAGTTCCATCACCAACTGCAGCACCACCTGCGCAACTAGCCAGGGGTAGGGGTCAGGTAGTCAGAGGTAGAGGTCAGAATGTTATGGGTGAAGGTCAGCATGCTAGAGGTGGAGGCCAACCCGCTAGAGGTGGTGGCCAGCCCATTAGAGGTGGAGGACCACATGTCAGGGGTCCTTTTGGTGATGCAGTTCAGGATGGTGGGGCCCAGCCCCGACTATATGCATTTCCAGCCAGGCCCGAGGCAGAGTCCTCCGACGTTGTTATTACAGGTATCATCTCAGTTTCTGATAGATATGTTTCAATTTTGTTTGATCCGGGGTCTACTTACTCGTATGTTTCATCCTATTTTGACTCGTATTTGAATATGCCCCGTAATTCCTTGAGTGTTCCTGTTTCTATGTCTACACCGGTGGGGGATGCTATCGTGGTAGATCGAGTATACCGTTCGTGCGTGGTAGTCATAGAAAGTCTTGAAACTAGTGTGGATCTCTTACTTCTAGACATGGTTGATTTTGACGTTATATTAGGCATGGATTGGTTGTCGCCCTATTATGCCATCTTAGACTGTCACGCCAAGACATTTACCTTAGCATTGACGGGGTTGCCTAGATTAGAATGGAAAGGGACCCCTGGTCATTCTCCCAGCCGGATAATTTCATATGCCAAGGCTCGTCGCATGGTGGAGAAAGGGTGTTTGGCTTATTTGGCCCATATTCATGATTCCGATGTCGAGATTTCTTCTATAGAGTCAGTTCCTATCGTGCGTGAGTTTCCTGAGGTATTCCCAGCAGACCTGCCGGGTATGCCACCCGACAGGGATATTGATTTCTGTATTGATGTGGCTCTGGGCACTCAGCCCATTTCCATTCCTCCATATCGGATGGCCCCACCAGAATTGAAAGAATTAAAAGAACAGTTGCAAGACTTGCTGGATAAGGGTTTCATAAGACCTAGTGTCTCACCTTGGGGTGCACCGGTTTTATTTGTAAAGAAGAAAGATGGGTCGATGAGAATGTGTATTGATTACCGGCAGCAAAATAAAGTTACTATCAAGAATAAATATCCGTTGCCGAGAATTGATGACCTATTTGATCAGCTTCAGGGTGCTAGAGTATTTTCGAAAATTGATTTGAGGTCAGGCTATCATCAGCTGAAGATTTGGGCACCCGATATTCCTAAGACAACCTTTCGGATGAGGTATGTGCATTATGAATTTTTGGCTATGTCTTTTGGGCTGACTAATGCTCCAGCAGCCTTTATGGACTTAATGAATCGGGTTTTCAAGCCCCATCTGGACTCTTTCGTGATCGTGTTCATTGATGGAATTCTTATGTACTCCCGCAGTGGAGAAGAGCATGAGCAGCATCTTCGTATAGCACTCCAGACTTTGAGAGATAATCAATTGTATGCCAAGTTTTCAAAATGTGAGTTCTGGTTAGATTCAGTAGCCTTTTTGGGTCATATTGTATCAGCGGAGGGTATTCAGGTTGATCCTAAAACGATAGAGGGAGTCAAGAACTAGCCTAGACCCACTACAACTACGAAGATTAGGAGTTTCTTAGGTTTGGCGGGTTACTATCGTCATTTTGTAGAGGGGTTCTCGTCCATAGAAGCCCCAATGACTAAATTGACTCAGAAAGGTGCCCCATTTAAATGGTCAGATGAGTGTGAGGAGAGCTTTCAGAAGCTCAAGACAGCCTTGACTACAGCTCCGGTGTTGATATTACCATCAGAATCGGGTTCTTTCATGGTGTATTGTGATGCTTCTCGAGTTGGCCTTGGAGCAGTATTGATGCAGGATGGCAGGGTGATTGCGTATGCGTCTCGTCAGTTGAAAGTCCATGAGAAGAATTACCCTATCCATGACTTAGAGTTAGCAGCCATTGTTCATGCTTTAAAAATTTGGAGGCATTATATTTATGGCGTGCCGTGTGAAATTTTTACTGACCATCACAACCTCCAGTACTTATTCAAGCAGAAATATCCAAATTTGAGGCAGTGGAGATGGTTAGAGTTTCTAAAAGATTATTATGTCACCATATTGTATCACCCAGGGAAGGACAATGCGGTGGCCGATGCATTGAGTAGAAAGGCGGCAAGTATGGGCAGCCTTGCGTATATTCCAGTTGGTGAGAGACCGTTGGCTGCAGACATTCAGACGTTGGCTAATCCGTTTGTGAGGTTGGATAGTTCGCCCAGCAGTGTTCTAGCTTGTACAGTCGCTCGGTCTTATCTAATTGACTGTATCCGGGAGCGGTAGGATGATGACCCACATTTGGCGGTCCTTAGGGACACAGTTCGGCACGGTGATGCCAAGCATGTTACAGTTGCAAATGATGGTGTTTTAAGGATACAGGGTCGTTTTTGTGTGCCTAATGTTGATGGCCTTCGTGAGTTGATCCTTGAGGAGGCTCACGGTTCTAAGTATTCTATTCACCCAGGTGCAACTAAAATGTACCAAGATTTGAGGCAGCATTATTGGTGGAGAAGGATGAAAAAGGACATTGTGGCGTATGTGACTCGTTGCTTAAATTGTCAGCAGGTAAAGTATTAACATCAAAGACTTGGTGGATTGCTTCAGCAGATAGAGATTCCTGAGTGAAAGTGGGAGCGTATTACTATGGACTTCGTTGTTGGGCTTCCACGGACTCAGAGGAAATTTGATGCAGTTTGGGTTATTGTAGATAGGCTGACTAAATCAGCACATTTCATTCCTGTGGCAAGTACTTATACTTCAGAGCGGTTGGCTGAGTTATATATCCGGGAGATTGTTCGCCTTCATGGTGTGCCGGTGTCTATCATTTCCGATCGGGATACGCAGTTTACTTCGCACTTTTGGAGAACAGTTCAACGTGAGTTGGGCACCCGAGTAGATCTAAGTACAACATTTCACCCTGAGACTGACGGGCAGTCCGAGCGTACCATTCAGATATTGGAGGATATTCTCCGCACTTGTGTTATTGACTTTGGAGGTTCGTGGGATCAGTTCTTGCCCTTAGCAGAGTTTGCGTATAATAATGGTTATGAGTCGTGCATTCAGATGGCTCCTTATGAGGCGTTATATGGTAGCAGGTAATGATTGCCAGTTGGATGGTTTGAGCCGGGAGGGGCTCGGTTTTTGGGTACAGACTTAGTTCAGGAGGCCTTAGATAAGGTCAAGATTATTCAGGAGAGACTCTGTGCATCTCAGTCTAGGAAAAAGAGTTATGTCGATCGTAAGGTTCTTGATGTGGCATTCATGGTTGGAGAGAGAGTATTGCTTCGTGTGTCGCCCATGAAGGGTGTTATGAGATTTGGGAAGAAGGGTAAGTTGAGCCCTAGGTATATCAGGTCGTTTGAGATTCTTGATAGAGTGGGGGAGGTAGCTTATAGACTTGTATTGCCTCCAGGGTTATCCTCAGTTATTCCGGTATTCCACGTGTCTATGCTCCAGAAATATCATGGTGACCCGTCCCACATGTTGGATTTCAGCTTTGTCCAATTGGACCAAGACTTGACTTATGAGGAGGAGCCGGTAGCCATTTTAGACCGGCAAGTTCGTCAGTTGCGACCTAAGAGTTATCCTTCAGTTCGAGTGCAGTAGAGAGGCCAGCCCATTGAGGCAGCTACTTGGGAGTCTGAGTCGGACATGCAGAGTAGATATCCACACTTGTTTGCCAATTCATGTATTTTTCTATATCCGTTCGAGGACGAACATTTGTTTTAGAGGTGGAGATTGTGATGACCCAAGGGGTCATTTTATAAATTTAGACTCCATTCCATTCTTAATAACCATAAATAGACTAATTTGAAATACTTCGATTTTCCGTGCGCAGTCCGGTCGTGAAACCAGAAAGCTTTTATGTGAAAATATGAGAAATAGTGATTTCTAGAATTTAAATTGATAAAAGTTGACTTTGATCAACATTTTGAGTAAACGGACTCGGATCCGTACTCCGACGATCCCAGAGGTCCGCAGTAAAATATGGGACTCGGGCGTATGCCCGGAAATGAATTCTAAGGTCCCAAGCCTTAGAAATTAATTTTTGAAAGAAATTATTTTGCTGAAATATTTATGAATTAAAGAACAGAAATAATATTTGAAATCAGTGGTATCGGACCCGTATTTTAGTTTCGGAGCCTGGTACAGATTTGTTATGATATTAAAAGGTTAACTGTAAAATTTGGTGAAAAACGGAGTTCGTTTGACGTGATTCGGACATCCGGTTGAAGAGTTATGAACTTTAAGACTTCTTGTTGAAATGATGAGTTTTGAGGTTTAATTCATAGTTTTACATGTTATTTTCATGATTTGATCGCACCAGCAAGTCCGTATGATATTTTCAGACTTGCGTGCATGTTTTGTTTAGAGCCTCGAGGTCTCGGGTGAATTTTGGGTAGGCCACGGAGTGTTTTACACTTAAAGAGAATTGATGGTTTTCCATTTTCTGGTGTCCAGGTCTGTTGTTCTATGCGATCGCATAGGAAGGTCCGCGATCGCATAGTGTAAAGTCTGAGGTCCAAAATTTATACTGTTCGAATGCAACACCAGTGATGCGATCGCGAAGCTTAGTCTGGGCAAGCTGTGCGAACGCACTCCCAGCTATGCGAATGCACATCATTAAAACAAGCCTAGGGAAGGGGAGGCCAGTACTTTCTGCGATCGCACCCCTCCCCATGCGAACGCACTACCCAGCCCCCCTTACCCTATGCGAACGCATTCCATTGAGTGCGATCACATAGGTCTTCAGCCCAACTAATATAAATACTCTTCTAAAAACGGGCAGACCTTCTTCTTCACTTTATTTTCAAGGTTTACAGCCCTAATAGCGATTTTCTTCAACAATTATCATCCCCAAGTCATAGTAATCAATTCTAAACTTTGTTCTTTCAATTTCTTACTGTTTTTCATCACTTTTAAAGCAAAAACTAAGAATTTTCATGGTAAAATTGAGGGTTTGGGTAGAATTAGGGAATTTTGTAAAAATCAAATTCTTACGTCGAATTATGGTCGGATTTCAAAACTAATAGTATATTTGGGTTCGTGGGTGAATGGGTAAACGTAATTTGGTCCGAACCCCGAGTTTTGACCAAGCGGGCCCAGGGTCGGATTTTCACTTTTTTTTTTAGAAAACTTAGGAAAAAATTATAATTTTCAATAAAGTTAGTTCCTTTAACCTCAATTAATTATATTGAGTTAATTATGCTTAGATTCGAGCAAGATGCTAAAGGAAAAACCATAATTGAGCAGTGAGTGACCTGCGAAATTGAGGTAAATGTTTGGTCTAACTTTGACTTGAGGGAATAGGAGTCCCCACTTGTTTGCTATGTGAAATGCATGTATGTGGTGTATAGGTGAGGTGACGAGTATCTATGCACCACCAAATAGTCTGTTAAACATGATCTCTTTCTCGTTTCCAATTTAATTGATTCTTGTCTTAATTGTTCTATGTTCATTTTTGTTTCTATGATTACTTGGCCTTGTTATTTTATTGTTAAATATTGTTGTGGTTATTTTGGAAAGAGTATTGGTTGTTGTAGCTGGTTCCCTTGTGGTATAATATGGTTGAGCGGTTTGGCATTGTTTTACGAGATATATATATATATATATATATATATATATATATCCTGTTGGTTTCATGGTTGAGAAGTTATTGATGATGTTTATGAGAAAAATACAGTTTCTTATTTATAATTATTGAGACAAAAATATTGTGAAAGGCTTGGCCTAAATTATGAAATTTATGAATAAATTGATATGAGATGTCTGGCGGAAGCGGTTGCATGCTGCAATAGGAGTAATAAGAGTGATATATTTAGGGAGGAGCAATAAGGGTGGACATGTGAGAGCGGGTTGCATGCCACAACAAGGAGCGATAAGGGAGGAAATTTATATTCTTACTGATTTTTTTAAAGAAAATGAAGATTTGAAAAGCTTAAATGTTTATTCTACTATTATTCATATGTTGGAACTACTTTTATTTAAAAGTTAAAGTTTGGAAACTTGAAAATTTATTTGAGAAATTGGTTATAGCTGAGACCTGAAAAAAGGCAGCTGAGTATTTTATTGTTGTTGCAGTACTTAATTATTTGTTTAGATTTCCTTCTTGCTTTATATATTATTGTCACAGGTTATATTGTTAATGCCCCGCCGTAGCCTCGTCACTACTTCGTCGATGTTAGGCTCGGCAGTTAATCAGTACATGAGGTCGGTTGTACTGATACTACACTTTGCACTCTTTTGTGCAGATCCAGGTACTGGCTAGCTGTAGAGACATTTAGAGCAGTTATTCGGTTACGCTGAGACACGAGGTATACCTGCTGGCGTCCGCAGATCCCGAGAGTCGTCTCCCATTTTTATAAAACTGTTTTATTATATTCAGGACAATTGTACTATTTCTTTCAGCCCAGTATTTGTAGTATTCTTTAGTAGTTCGTGAATTGTGACACCACACTCTGGGGTAGTTCTAGATTCATTTATATGATTAGTTTCGTGACTTGGTTTAATTAATTAATTATTTATTTCTCTTTATTATATTGGGAATAATTCATTACAAGCCAATAGACTCAGTTTACTTTAGATTATTTTATTATGTCTAATGGATAAATAATTCAAAGTAGTTAATCGGATTCTAACATTGGCTTGCCTAGAAAGTGTGGTGTTAGGCGCCATCACGATCCCTAAGGTTGGGAATTTGGGTCGTGACAATCTGCCTCTGTGTCTCACATTTGGTCGCACTCCAGAGGATTGAATATAGACAGTCTACCATGATGCAAGTATTAGTGGTTGATTCCACGGCTAGTAACCGTGACCTATAGGTCACCCCGCATTCACGAATGATCTCACCCCAAGAGATGTGTATGGCTGATTGTGGCTCGAATCCGTGCCATATAGGTCATCCTGTATTTACAAAGGGTCTCACCCCAAGAGGTGTGTATGACTGATTCCACGGCACGAACTCGTGACCTATAAGTCATCCTGCATTCACGAAGGGTCTCACCCCAATAGGTGTGGTGGTTGATTCCACGGCTCGAAACCATGACCAATAGGTCATCCCGCTTTCACATAGGGTCGCACCCCAAGAGGTGTGATGTAGGCAGTCGATCCTGATGCAAGCATTAATGGCTGATTTTCCTATTCTAACTTGTGGCCTATAATTCATATGGAGACAATTTTATCGTTACTCCAAGGCTCCCATTCTCCAAAAAAAGTCACATATTAAAATAAATAACATTCTTTTTATTTTAATGTTAATGAAAAGATTTTATCATAACACAAATATTATGACATTCAAGTACTTTATTTTTCCAATTAAAGCATTTTAATACTGATTTAATCACTTCTGATTTAGATGGGATATAATGATGTTGCATTTTTTTGTATGATTCCAATTAATGGATGAGGTTTTAAAAATCTTAATTGCAATGAAAAAATGTCATAGTGACTGGCAAGAAACACACGAAATCAATGTTAGATACCAATTTCGTATTTAAAAGATAATAGATAGATATAAAAGCTTTTTTTCTAAAAAAAAATGATAGAAGATAAAAACAGGCTAATACTTGACATATTTGCCGAATGTGAAATCGCTGATAAATACGCTTTCATATTCTGAATTTACTTGTAGTTACTGTAACGACTCGACCGGTCGTTTTAAGTATTTGCAGTTCGCTCGGTTATTTGAGGACATGAGTAGCTCCTTGTGATGTATTATGACTTATGTGATTCGTCGGTTTTGATTTTCAGGTTATCCGGAATCGATTTAGAAGAATGAATCTCAGATAGAAGCTTCAAATTGGAAAGGTTTGACCAAGTTTGACTTTTTGAGAATTTGACCCCGAAACGGAGTTTTGATGGTTCCATTAGGTCTGGATACTGATTTTGGACTCGAGCATATGCCCGGATTTGCATTTGGATGTTTCTAGAAGGTTTCAGCAGTAATTGGCTAATGAGTGAGGCCGAGGGCCTGATTGTAAGGATATTTATGGGATCGGGCTGCATGTCGCAGCATGTTTATTGATGGGATCAGGCTGCACGCTGCATCATGTTTATTTTTTTGGAGCGGGCTGCACGACGCACCATGTTTAATATAGGTTGAGGGCCTATTGATTTATGTTATGATTGGCTTGATATAGCACTTGGGCTGAAGGAGCCCCTCCGGAGTTTGTACACACCCCTAGTGAGCAGGTACCTACTGAGTGATGATTTCCCGAGGGGCTGTATATGAGTGGTGTTTGCCCGAAGGGCTGTATATAAGTGACTGGGAGGACTGAGTGAACTGATATTCTCAGAGCTTGCATATGATTTCATCATTGAGTTGCATCGTATTTGATATGCACATTTGACATACACGCATAGAGATACATTTTTCCTCATGTTATACAGTAACATGTCATTCATGACTTTTTATACATATTGGTATGTGGGTATAGAGAAGTATTTTTGTACTTGAGATTTGGAAAGAAAAATGAAATTTCGTACTTATTGTTGAAACAATTTTGAGAAAAATCAACAGTTTTCAAAGTTAACCGTATATTTTGGCATTTCCGGCAAAAGAACTGAGTTCCACTAAAATATTTAAAAAGCATACCTATTTTCTAAAATTGTGAACGGGTTGAGCCCTTTTACTTCTGAATTACCCCTTTTACTACTTGTATTATGTTGTTATGGATTGTTATAGAATACAGGTATTAGACCCGAACTTGTGCTAGCTCGTCACTACTTTCAACCTAAGGTTAGGTTTGTTACTTACTCAGTACGTGGGGTCGGTTATACTGATACTACACTTCTGCACATTGCATGCAGACTTTAGCTGCAATTGCTGCTGTGTTCGAGGGTTGTTGGATTTGAAGATGTACCCGCATCCAGGTTGCAGCTGCCTCTGTTGTTCAGGGTAAGTTATAAGTTGATGAATCAATTTACAAGTGTATAAATTCCTAAAATAACCCGACCCTGTGTTACTAGTGATGAATGACTAGCTAGGTTATATACATACACACACTAACATATACTATAACAAGTTATATATACGTTATAGTATTAGAGTGAAGTGTCTCTGTGTGTCTATATATATACACACACACACACACTTTGATAGCCTTATATATGTATTAATCCCTAAAATAAGCGTTAGTAATACAGGGTCGGATTATAGTATATGATACTGTATAACCTACTCAGATGCATCGTTGAACCTAGTGATGTATGAATGTTATAACCCAGTGATGTATGAATGTTATATACATACACACACTAACATATACTATAACAAGTTATATATATACGTTATAGTAGTACAGTGAAGTGTCTGTCTGTGTGTCTATATATATATAACACGCTTCGTTGTACAATTTTAACTACATATATAGCATGTTAGAGTATATTTATTTTAGTGTATTCATCTCTNTAAAAATTGGTCGCTAACTATAAATCAGATTTATTTATATTTTATAAAATATTTAAAATAATAACATAATTGTTAAACGTTAGAACTGGGTCCCAGATTAGCGACCAACTTTGGTCGCTTTTTATACAGAAATCAAAATTAGCGATAAAAATTGGTCGCTAACTATAAATCAGATTTATTTATATTTTATAAAATATTTAAAATAATAACATAATTGTTAAACGTTAGAACTGGGTCCCAGATTAGCGACCAACTTTGGTCGCTTTTTATACAGAAATCAAAATTAGCGATAAAAATTGGTCGCTAACTATAAATCAGATTTATTTATATTTTATAAAATATTTAAAATAATAACATAATTGTTAAACGTTAGAACTGGGTCCCAGATTAGCGACCAACTTTGGTCGCTTTTTATACAGAAATCAAAATTAGCGATAAAAATTGGTCGCTAACTATAAATCAGATTTATTTATATTTTATAAAATATTTAAAATAATAACATAATTGTTAAACGTTAGAACTGGGTCCCAGATTAGCGACCAACTTTGGTCGCTTTTTATACAGAAATCAAAATTAGCGATAAAAATTGGTCGCTAACTATAAATCAGATTTATTTATATTTTATAAAATATTTAAAATAATAACATAATTGTTAAACGTTAGAACTGGGTCCCAGATTAGCGACCAACTTTGGTCGCTTTTTATACAGAAATCAAAATTAGCGATAAAAATTGGTCGCTAACTATAAATCAGATTTATTTATATTTTATAAAATATTTAAAATAATAACATAATTGTTAAACGTTAGAACTGGGTCCCAGATTAGCGACCAAAATTGGTCTCTATCTGCTTCCCCTTTATTAAGCGACCAACTCTGGCCGTTAATTTTAAATTATATTTATTTATATTTTATAAATTTTCTAACACAAAAAATATAATTAATAAAATTTTATATCTGGGTCCCAGATTAGCGACCAACTTTGGTCGCTTTTTTTGATAGACCAATTTTGGTCGCAAATATTTGATCGCTTTTTGCAGGATTTTTAGTAGTGATATATGTACTTTTCAAAGAGACTATGTATTTAATTCATTTTCGCTTTGTAAACTCTATTTTTAGAAACTCATGTTTTGTACTACCAGTCCTTGGGAAACGTAATAGATCTTCATAATTTATTCTGTTTAATTGACTTGTCAACAATTATTGAAATTGGATAGTTATTAGTTGACTTATTTAGTAGGTTGGGTTAGGTGTCATCACAATTAATGAAGTTCGTGACAGTTACATATGAATTTCTTTTAAACAATTTAACTTTTCATTTATAATTCTCCAATATCGAATGACTTATTAAGAAAATTCTCATGGTAACTCCTTATACAATTAATGATTGTCAATTTTTTCGATAAAGGTAAAAATTCACTGATGTATATGTATACTCAAAATTGCTTTATCGGTTGAATTATTTTAGGTCTTTACTAAATATGTGCTATAATCATTTCATAAAATGATTATAAATGAAGAGATAAAATTTTAATAAAACAATTCGTATGTAACGAATCAGGATCTACCAAGAGGAAAAACTTGGCTTCCATTCTGCGAACATCAATTGCGTTTTAAATCTTATAAATCGGAACATTCAGATCAACTTATAAATTGCATAAGCAGAACACGGCTAATAAAACGTATTTTGTAATGCGATTTATAATTGCTAAATGCAATTTATATGTCGCATTTTGAATAGTCCTAAGTCCTGAGATAAGTCGCATTAGTTGACATTAATAATACCCAACTCAGTTCTTCAGCCTCAACTCTATCCAAATGCATTTGTCTTTGTACTGAAACATTCTTTCTGAATATCATAATGTTAAAATCATGAGCAAAGCACCATCACTATATGAACTTTGGTTATAAAATACGGATGTAGATTATAAGCATGTAAAAAATAAGAGTTAGAATGAATCAAAATCCTAATATCGACACAAAGTTATAACATAGTATATATGATATTACATTATAATACATAACAAAGTGATAAAATAGAAAATCAAAGAGGGAAGAGAATTTGTTAGCTTTTGCGAGAGCTTCTCATAGTACTTTTAATGGGAGTTGAAGCATTTGTATTTATCTTCTTTGTTCCCCTTAATATTTTGTTCAATTATATATAAAATATTTACTTCATAGGTGTAGACAATAAATTGCGTCGAAAAAATAAAATCAAGACCGAAAATATCGTGACAATCGTAGTATTTGATTTCAAGTAATTTGAGTGTACAATCTCTATGAATTCTCTGATTCTTCTTTCCAATAGTAAATAAATTAAGGGCATTTGAGCTTGATCTTGAATCTATATTTATTGTTACGAACGATGATCTTGAATTCAACTAGCACGAACTTTGATTTGAACTCGCACTCCTTGAATCTTGACTTGTTCTTTGTTCTTGAGCTTGAACTTGATTTGTTCTTTGTTCTTGAGCTTGAACTTGTGGAGGAGTTTGCAACGTTTGATCCACGAGCTCTTTCTTGCTTCTTGTTATAACTTCTGGTCTCTTTTCTAAGTTATGAAGACCCCTATTTATAGTTGTGGGAGGAAAGAGTTATAATAAGAACAAACTCTTTCCGACCAATCAAATTGAAGTGTGACATGACCGTATTTAATTGGCTAGAATATGTCATTTGCACATGTGGCGCGATTTTATTGGCCTTTTAACTTGACTTGTCATGCCTTGTCATTTTGACACGTGGCATGCTCATATTGGCTCTTCCATTTGACGTGGCGTGCCACGTCATTTGAGACGTGACACCAAACTGGGCCTCTAGGAAGATGACATCTTGAGCTTAATGAAGTAGGCTCATCACTTTAGCCTAATTAAATGGGTTAGCCCAATGAATTAAAATTTATTTATTTAACCTATATACATTGGATTTATATATATAATTTTATTATATTAACCCATAATATTTATTAGGACCAATAAAATCCAAATTATTTTATGAATTTAATTTTAATAAAATTCATATGCCTACAATAGGATCAAGGGTTCAATTGTTACATGCTGATTTAGAATAAAAAATATTTACACCATCAGGTTGCTTACAACATTAAGTTAAAGTCTTTATATCGAGATGACATTGGCTACGTAAGCTGATTAGTTAAAGCCCTTAAATAAGTTAACACCAGCCGTGTAATTTAAGCTATTGTAGCACACCATATATTTTGGGGTATGCTATTTCTTTTATTATGTGTCGCTATGTACAATTAACTTTAACTTTTACATATATATATTTATATATATAACGAAACTTAACATCTTAATTTTTTTCTTCTTATTTAATAACTTTTTGAGAAATAACAACTGCATTCATTTGGGGAAGAGTAAAAGTTTATTGCAGGAAAGTGCAAGAAGAAGAAGAAAGAAGAAGAAGAAGAAGAAGAAGATACATGTGAGTTGTTCATTAATCTTTTTTGGGGATGATGAAACCTTGGTAAGCAAAGATTTAGAGCCCGTTTGGACATAAAAAAAAAAAAAAAAAAATTCAAAAATTTTCACTTTTTTTCTCGAAATCAGAGTTTGGCCATAAAATTTTTAATTTTCACTTGAAAATGAATTTTGGAATTTCTCGAAAATAAAAAACTTCAAAAAGTTATTTTTCAAAATTTTCACCCACACGACTTCAAAAACAACCCAAAATAATATTTATGTCCAATCACAACTCTAATTTTCAAATACCATTTTTACTTAAAAAAGAATTTTCACTTCTTTTTATTTGAAATTTTACAGTTCTTATGTCCAAACGCCCACTTACAAATTTGTGTATATTTTCATCTGCCAAAGGTTTGGGAAAGTAAAGCTATCCAATATTTGTGTTAGTAAGAAGTAAAATGTACCTAATCATGTAGTTGAGGTGCATGTAAACTGGACCTAGACATTAGCATTACCAAAACAAAAAAGTAAGGTAAAAAATTAGAGAAAATCTCACTTTATATTCATTAATTTTAAATTATTTACTCTTTAATGCCCATGACCAAATTATTTTTCTCTTACCCATGCGGCCCAAACTATTTACCCGCCCATTGCATCGGCTTATTCCCCTCATTTAATGACTCAGTTAACACTATTTTACCCAGCCATTTTTTTCATTTCAAAAATACCATAACCAAATCATGAGAAATATATTTCACACAACAATTACTAATTTGACTTGTGAATTTTTCTTCAGATTTTATTTCTATTTTCAATATTATTGTACATGAGTTTCACTCCAAAATCCTCTTTCTATATTTTTTTTTTGTATTTAATTGTATTTCTGAACCCATGTGTTATTGAAGTTATATATTAAGTTTTCCAACTTTGATTTTTGTGTGTGTATGAAGATCCACCATTGATGAGCTTGAAGCTCTAGTATTTAAAATTTAATATTCACTATTGTTGGGATTGAAACTCTTGAATTTAAAATTTTTATTTGAAGATTTCTTGTTTGATTCAAAATGGGTGCTGTTAAATATTGCTTATAGTACCTTCTGGAAGTTCATACTGAAATTTGATAGCATTTGGAGCTGATTTGAGGTGATTGAAATTGAAATTTTCAACTGAAAATTGAAGAACACAGCTACCCAATAGTATACTGCTACGATATACAATATGACGTAGGAGTATATAGCAATACTACAATATTATACTAGTATAATTTTTAATATACTACAACGGTATATTGTAATAATCGAAGAAGAACACAGTTGCCTAACAGAATACTGCTACAGTATATAATATACTATAGGAGTATATAGTTATATTGCAACAGTATACTATTATAGTATACAATATGTTGTTATAGTATACTATAATAATATGCAATATACTGTAACAGTATGCTGTAATTAGGGGTGTACATAGATCGGGTTAGTTCGGATTTTACAATTACCAAACCAAACCAATTGTATTGAGTTTTTTAACTCTATAGACCAAACCAAACCAACAAAAATCGGATTTTCTCGGATTTTTCGGTTTTTTTCGATAATCTTGTGCTCCAAATACTTTTATAGTCCTAAATACAATTTTATCAATAACAACCATGCTTTCATTTTTTAGCATTGACCTCAGTTCTAGAAAACTGATATACATTTGTAGAAAACTGATAATTCAGAAAAGTATAATTTAGTTCTAGAAAACTGATAGAAACTTTAATCATTCATCCCTCCTTTTCCAAAGTTAATTGAGCTTTCCAACTAATATTTCTTCAGCCAACGCAGAAATATCAAAAATATAAATTGCATATCATACTGCACTCTATATAAGAATTATCACCAACTTTAAGTCCAAAAAAATAAACAAAAAAAGAATATATTAAACTCTAAGAAGTTGGGCATCTTAGTAGACATTACAATCAGAAAAGCATGTTTCCAAAATACTTGTAAAGGCATAATGACCTCACTTCCATTCTTTGGGAGATATGTTGCAGTTTTATCCTTTCCGTTAGGATAATTTTTTCAATACCTGAAATATTTGAAAATAATTAAATGTTTTAGGCCCAGGAAGGTGATAGACAACTTTTTGTCTTTCATGACCAAAATGTCATCACAAATTCACAATAAAGGTCTCTACTTTATAAATTATTTTCAACTTTACACCAAAATGCTAATAAAAGCTTAAAGCAATTGACATGTCCAACTTCAGTTGAACCTTAGATAAACAATTAGAAAGAGCAGGTTGAAATATCATGGACAAATCAATTGCTCTGAGTATTGAAAAAAGTCTAATTTCTTCAATTGCCAAATCAACTGAACCTTAGAGAAACAATGTAATACAAAAGCTTCTTAATCGATTAAAAACCATGCAACAACTTTCTTTTAATTAATTACCTTGAAGTAGTAAAGATTCCAAAAATAGTCATGAAGCAAATTGTAGTTAACTATCCCTCTAATCAATCCTCAAAGGTGAGTCTGCATGTTCTGAAAGAAAAAAAAAACAATTAACAAATTTGATATTAAATAATATAAAAATAACTATACTTATTAACAATTGAATATAAATTATTACCTTCTTCAACTTGCTCAATTTTCTGGATTTTCACTAACATGTCTTCAAACTTATATATTCTTTGGAAGGTGATCCTATTTTTTTCCCAATCCGTCACTTGCTCGTCCCTCTCTCATGAAAACGGTCTCTCCTATTCATTGTTGAGTGCAAATAAGTGCTTCTACTGTTTTTGGTGATAAAGAACTCCGATAAAAATCCAGAACTCGACCACTTGTACTAAAAGCCGACTCCGATGCAACAGTAGAAATAGAAATAGAAAGAACATCCCTTACAATCTTTGAAACAAATTAGATATTTACTAGATGAAGCTTTCCACCATGCCAAGATATTAAATCCTTGATCTTCACCACATCATCCATCAAATATATCTCAAGATCGGACTTTTTTTTAGTATTTACCTCATCTTCCAAAAGTTTCTCCCACTTAGACTGCAACAAATCACCAACTTCACTCATACTAGTATCGCCTCCAATATTGTCATTAGAAGCCTCAGAAAAAGAATCATTGTAGTTATTATACAAGCGAGTTAATATACTTACCACATCTTCAGACTTCAATCTTCCCAACAAAGAACCAAATGCATCGGTAAGAATGAAGTTCACATACTTCATCTTGTATCTAGGATCCAACACAACATCAACAAACAAATAACATATTCATATCCTCAAACTTACCCCAAAATTTCTCAAGCTTACTTTTCATTCTTCTCGCCATATCATTCAAAATACGATCATAGCTTTTGGTATACTTTATAATACCATTTCGAAGATTGAAAAATTCATGGAAAAAAGAGTTGGAAATAGCATATAAACTACCTGAAAGTTTTAAAGTTATCTAATAGAAAATGTTAAGAAACTTGATAAAAGCTTTCACATTCTTCCATTCGTCTGCAGATGGATTTCCTCTTAAAGCACTTATATCTCGACAATACTTTTGATACTTATGGTCATCCACGTACATTTTTGTAAAGGCTTTTTCAAATTTTAGAGTTGTATCTAACATTGTATATGTGGATTTCCATCTTGTTTCAACATCAAGACTCACAAGACCATGAGTATCTATCTTAGCTTTCTCAATAAATGACTTGAAAGATGCAAACCTTGAAGGAGAAGACCTAAATATTTCACCGCATTTCTTACACGAGAAATAGGCTCAATTTGTTCATATAACCCGTCTTTTACAATCAAGTTCAAAATATGAGCATTGCATCTAACATGCAAAAACTCATCTCCAAGTATTACCCCTTTTCAATTATCAATACGCAATTTCAAATGCTTAATGGCAGCATCATTAGCACTTGCATTATCTAAGGTCACTGTAAACAAGTTTTCAATTCCCAACCAAATAAACATACTTCAATTCCCTTTGCAATAGTCTCACCTTTGTGATCCGGTGTTGGAAAAAAGTTTAAAATTTTCTTTTGTAGATTCCAGTCATCTATCCAATGTGCAGTGACAACCATATAAGTTAAGTTTTGGAGTGATGTCCATGTATCACTAGTGAGACATACACGTTGGTTCTTAATAAGATTTTTAAGTTTCTCCTTCTTTTCATGATAAATCCTCAAACAATGTCTAGCAATAGTTACACGAGAAGGTAATTCAAAACTAGGTAAGGCTTTAGCCATTAATTTCTTAAATCCTTCTCCTTTAACAACTCTAAAAGGTTGCTTATCAAGAATTACAAATTTGGCAATTTCCCTCCTAATGTCATCCACATTATACACTAGCCTTTCAGTAGCACCCGAACCACCTTCTAGCCACTCTTCTTTGATAGGTTTTAGTGTTGTTTGTCTCTTATCAATGACTCTAAAGGGAGATTTGTGACATGTAGAATTTAAATGCGACCATAATGTAGTAGTCTCATTCTTGCTACCTGCAGCAAATGTTTTAGGACAATAATTGCATTTTGCCTTACATTTACCTCCTTTAGCAATGAATTTAGAGAAGTGATTCCAAATCTCGGACGTCTCTTTGCCACTATTCCTAGATTTAGAATTTTCTGATGGAGTCATTCTTTTTTGCTTCTTAGGAGGAGTGCGTCAATGAGGAGTGTCTTTACTTTGTTGTTGAGCATTACTGACAACCACCTCCGCATCTGCTCCAGAATTTGTAGTTTCCACTCTTAGAAAGAGTCCCTGCAATATAACATATACAATTACTATTTAACTCATGGACTTTACCTTCACATTCTGACAGCAAACGACAGATGCAAAGACAATTTCATTTAATTATCTAAGAGAAACAAACAAACAAATGAATTCAACAATAGGGAGAAATACAATAGATTTGCAAAAAAAACTCGCTAATCAAAAAAAGAAAAATCTTCGTTAATTGGGAAAAAGCAAGGCGTATGGGTGCAGCTAAAAGAAAACAGGTAAAATGAGAAAGGGAAGAGCCTTACCGATGAGAGCAAAGAGAGTTGGTAGGGTTTGAGCTAATTAGGGGTTTTTGGAATAGAACGATAGGGTTTCTTGCTTTTGGAGAAGAGGCAAAATGATTTCAATTGTTTAAGTGTTTTAGAACAACTTTAGGACTTTCTAGTTCTGCTTTATGACTAGGTTTTGGTTTGGGCTCAATTATTCTTTTATGGACCAGGAAAAAACAAACATTCACATGGGCTATAAAACCAACTTAAAATATTACGCTAAATACAGAAATTTTATAAAAAAATTATAAAATATTTATAACTTACATTCTAAATATTTTTATTTATCTAATATGTATACATGTAATATCAGGTTGGTTTGGTTTCGGTTTGACTTTTTTTAGTTAATACCAAACCAACCCTATTATGGCCGGATTTTATTTTTCAATATCAAACCAAGTCAAACCAAACCACTAGTCGGGTTTTTTTTTCCGGGTTGGTGCGGGTTATCGGTTTGGTTTGTACACTCCTAGCTGTAATTGTCGCGCCCCCTTTTTTTCTCATGAAATTGGGTTTCGACATTCTGGGACAACTCGTTTCCTTTTGGGATGGGGTATGGAATTTGAAGAGTCGCCACCTAACGGATTAAGGTGCGTTAGGGCACCTAAAGCAAATAACTCATAAACCGGTTTACTTTACCAGAGATTGGGTAAGGGCTCAAAATTACCTTGAGGGGAAGGTGTCACGACCCGAATTTTCCACCGTCGGGATCGTGATGGCGCCTAACATTGAACCTGCTAGGCAAGCCAACGTTACCGGTTATTCTACATTATTTCTTTATTTTTAGCAATTAGTTAGTGACATACAAGATCAGCGGAAATAAAAGTACGGAAGAATTATAATCTAACAACTTAATTAAATATTAACACAAAATCCATAATAACAACTCTCAGAACTTGGTGTCACAATTTCACGGACTATCTACGAATACTAAAAATAAGGAGTTTGAAAAAAAGTAAATACATGTGTTTCTGGAATATCTAGAACATAATACAAATGAAGTAGAAGGGGACGCCAAGGCCTGCGGACGTCTGCAAGACTACCTCAGGGTCTCCACTGGACTGAAGTATGATGACCCAAAAGATCATCCCGTGTAATTTTAGCTAAATATGTGTTCTGAGGCCATGAAATCCTCCTTATATCTCACCTCGATTTGCATGCGCAGCCCGGGCGTATAGCAGGGAAGCTGTTATGTGAAAAATTGATAAATTTGATATTTTTGTCTTGAAATTTGAATAAAGTTGACTTTGGTCAAAATTTTTGGTAAAAGGACCCGGACCCATGATTTGACGGTCCCGCAGGGTCCGTAAGAAAATATGGGACTTGGGCGTATGTCCGGAATCGAATTCCGAGGTGCCAGGTCCGAGAAATAAATTTTTGAAGAAAACTATTTTCTGAAAAATATAAAGATTTTTTTAAAATGAGATTTGGTGTGAAACCAAGCCCATATTATGGTTCCGGAGCCCGGAACAGGTTCAATATGTCTTACATGTGTTATCTGTAAAATTTGGTGAGAAACGGACTTGGTTTGACGTGATTCGGATCGAAAATGGAAAAATTAGAAGTTTTTGAAGTTTAAAGGAATTTCATTGATTTTGAGGCTTAATTTGATGTTTATGACGTTATTTAGGTGTTTTGATTACTTGAATAAGTCCGAAGGATGTTTATGAGGTCGTGTGTGTAATTGGTTTTGAGCCCCGAGGGCTCGGGTGAGTTTCGGGTAGGCGTCGGAGTGCATAAAGCCTTAGAAAATCTGGTATAATTGCTGTCATATGATGTCCAGGGATTTATCCTATATGAACGCACTCAAAGGGCTGCGAACGCACAGGGTTATAGAGGTCAGGGGTTTAGGGTCAAATTTGTTTTTTGCGAACACACGAGACCCCATGCGAACGCACATGCTAATCTTGGGAGGGGGTTGAGTAGTGTCATGCGAACGCACCCAACCAGGTGCGAACGCATAGGGTTAGCAGGGGCTGGGGACTGGGCAGCAAAACACACTGTGCGAACGCAATAGTGTGTATGTGATTGCGGGGGGTAGTCTAGGTTGATATGTGCGAACGCAGGCCTCATGCTGCAATCGCACTGCTTTAAATTGCCCAGCTATTTTAAAAACCAAAAATAGAACACTTATACGGGATTCCACCATTTTTTCATAAACCCCTTCTTCTCCAAAGCTCTTAGGCGATTTTTGAAGCATTTCCTCACCATAACCTCCTAGGTAAGTGATCTTTAACTTGTTTTCTTCCATTTTCATCCACATTTATTAGATTCTAGGCCTAAAATCATGGAATTAAAGGTAGAAAATTGGGGTTTTAGGTAGAATTAGGGCTTTTCGAATTTTTGGGAATTTGACCTTGTTTTGGGGTCGGATTTCAAAATAAATTGTATATTCGGGCTCGTGGGGGAATGGGTGATCGGGTTTTGGTCCAAACCTCGTGTTTCGACCAAGCAGGCCCGGGGTCAAATTTTAGAATTTTTGGAAGAATGTTGGGAAATATATATTTAAGCATTGGAAATGAATTGTTTAGTATTTATTGATATTATTGAGTCGATTATTTATAGATACGATTGTTTTGGAGTCGGGTTCAAAAGGAAAAGCGGTGGTAGAGGCTTGATTTGGATTCTTGGAGCCGAGATAAGTGTTTGGCCTAATATTAGCTTGAGGGAATAGGTGTTGAGTCATATGTGCTACGTGTTATTATCATGTTCAATGTATAGGTGAGGTGACGAGTACCTATACCTTGTTGTCAAGCATGCCCGTGAGTCATAACTTATAGTATATGTGTTTTTCTTCGATATCCACTATATTATGAAGTAGATTTTGTTTTGGAGATTATTCAATTGTTGGAAATACTTGGTTGTGAACACTGTTGATTAGTTGTTCGATTGAGGATTATTTGGTTATGTTGTACATTAAGTGAGATTGGTTATAGTTGTGTCCCTTGCCGGGACGATGATATTTCTTTTATTGTTCCCTTGCCGGGATGTTGTAAAATTATGGTCTGTATTGTGGTTCTTCCTTGCCAAATTGTGTTCTGGTTATTATTTTGGTGAGGAAGAGTGTAAAGCACGAAGGGTGATGCCGTGCCATGATTTATATTTAAAAGCACGAAGGTTAACACCATGTCGTTATTGTGATTTTAAAAGCACGAAGGGTGATGCCGTGCCATGATTTATATTTAAAAGCACGAAGGTTAACACCATGTCGTTATTGTGATTTTAAAAGCACGAAGGGTGATGCCATGCCATGATATGAGAGATAATGCACGAAAGATAATGTCGTGCCATGATATTGTGAGGTAAAAGCACGAAGGGTGATGCCGTGCACTTGTTTGTTCTCTGTTGTTATTTTGATACTAGACGGTTGTCATGTTATGTTACTCAATAACTGTTTTTCCCTTATGTACCTTAGCATGTTTTCCCCGTATTTGTACATAACTGTTTACTTCCTGCTGTTATTTCTATTATATATTATTGAATTGCACAGGTGTTTATTACTTGTCGTGTCCTAGCCTCGTCACTACTTCGCCGAGGTTAGGATCAACACTTACTCAGTACATGGGGTCGGTTGTACTGTTGCTACACCTGCACTTCTTTATGTTGTGCATTTTACGGTCTCGGACCCGGTGGACAATGATCGAGGGAGTATCCTTCAGTCCACAGACGACATTGAGGTAGTCATGCAGGCTTCCGCAGGCCTTGGTGTCACCATCTATTTCTTTCCTTCTATCTTATATTGTATTTCTAGACAACTACACTTGTTTATTTCAGACACATGTTTTTAGTAAATCTTAGACTGTCCGTGAAATTGTGACACCAGTTCTGGGGGTATGTTTAAGGAAGTTTCGTGAGATGTATTATTTAAGTTGTTGAATTTCTTATCTTCCGCATTCTTATTTTTATTGTTCTTGTATTTCACTTTTTAAATGCTAAGTAAAAAAGGAATAAATCAGAATATCCAGTAACGCTGGCTTGTCTAGCGGGTTCAACGTTAGACGCCATCACGGCCTGAAGGTGGGATTTCGGGTCGTGACAAGTTGGTATCAGAGCACTAGGTTGCCTAGGTTTCACAATTCACAGACAAACTTGTAGAGTCTGAGGGATCGGTACGGAGACGTCTGTACTTATCCCCCAGAGGCTGCAAAGTTATGAATAGTTTCACATTTCTTCTTCTCTGTCGTGCGGTTTGAATTCTAAATGCTAACTGATTTTCTATTCTATTCTCTCGCATATGGCGAGAACGCGTGCTTCCTCATCTACCGATTAGCAGCCCGATCCTCCTGTTGCAGCTCCTACGAGGGGCGGAGGACGAGGCCGAGGCCGTGCTAGAGGCTGAGGCAGAGCCATTCAGCCCAGAGCAACAACACCAGTAGAGGACCCTCAGGTAGACTTTGCCGGTGAGATTCCTGCTCAGGCAGTTCCAGTTGGACCAGCTTAGGTCCCACAGGGGTTCATTGCCACCTCGGTTCTTAAGGACGCTCTGGTCCGTTTAGTGGGCCTTATGGAGAGCGTGGCTCAGACCGATCTTCTTCCTACTGCACCAGCCGTCTCTCAGGCTGGGGGAGGGACCCAAACTTCTGCTACCCGCACACCAGAGCAGCTAGCTCCTCAGTTCCAGACTCCAACACCTTAGGCAGCTGGAGTAGCTCACCCGGGTTTTGTGGCACAGACAGTTGAGGGGGCAACCATGTATGCCGATGCTTTGTGGAGGTTGGACCGGTTCACCAAGCTATTTTCTACTACATTTACTGGTGCACCCTCAGAGGATCCCCAGGATTTCTTGGACAGTTGCTATGAGGTTCTTCGGAACATGGGCATTGTGGAGTTCAATGGAGTTGATTTTGCTACATTTCGTCTTTCTGGTACCGCCAAGACTTGGTGGAGGGATTTCTGTTTGACCAGACCAGCTGGGTCTTCGCCCTTGACTTGGGCTCAGTTCTCCGAGTTATTCTTGGAGAAGTTTCTACCAGTTACTCAGAGAGAGGGTCTTCGGAGGCAGTTTGAGCGCCTCCAGCAGGGATCTATGACTGTTACACAGTATGAGACNTCTACCAGTTACTCAGAGAGAGGGTCTTCGGAGGCAGTTTGAGCGCCTCCAGCAGGGATCTATGACTGTTACACAGTGTGAGACAAGGTTCATTACTTTGGCCCGACATGCTATCATGATACTCCCCATTAATCGTGAGAGGGTGAGGGGGTTTATTGAGGGTCTAGCTCAGCCTATTAGACTCCATATGGCCAGAGAGACAGGTACTGATATTTCATTCCAGGAGGCGGCTAATGTGGCTAGGCGTATTGAGATGGTCTTATCACAGGGCAGTGGTCAGGGGTCTGACAAGAGACCTCGCCATTCCGGTCGATTCAGTGGTGCCTCATCTAGAGGCAGAGATTCCTTTGGCAGAGGTCATCCTCCTAGGCCACTCCAGTCAGTGCTTCAGGTATCCCACAGTGCACCATCAGCTCATATCAGTGCATCGCCGCTTCAGAGCTTCCAGGATGGTTATTCTGGTCGAAAGGGACAGTTTCAGGTCCAGCAGCCTCAGCAACAGAGGGCTTGTTATCTTGTGGTGATCCAGTGCACATTGCTAGGTATTTCCCTCGAGCTTCTAGTAGTACTCAGCATCTGGGTTCCCGTGTTATGATTTTCACACCAGGTGCACTCCCATCCCCCAGCCAACTAGGGGTGGAGGTAAAGGTGCCATAGTTGGAGGTCAGACTCATAGAGGTGGAGGACAAGCTATGAGAGGTAGAGGTCAGCCCGCAGTAGGTCGACCCAGAGATGTTCAGGTTGGAGGGAATCCGCTCCAGTGATATGCTATTCCTGCCACGCCTGAGGCTGAGGCCTCTGATGCAGTTATTACAGGTATGGTTTCATTTTGGAGCAGAGATGCTTCAGTTTTATTTGATCCGGGTTCTACATTCTCCTATGTGTCTTCATATTTTTCCCCTTATCTGAGCATGCCCCGTGATTCCTTGAGTACCTCTGTATATGTGTCTACCCCGGTGGGTGATTCTATTGTGATAGATCGAGTCTACCATTCATGCTTAGTGGTTATTGGTGGTCTGGAGAATCATATAGATCTTTTGCTTCTTGATATGGTTGACTTCGATGTTATTTTGGGGATGGATTGGTTATCTCCCTACCATGCTATTCTAGACTGTCATGCCAAGACAGTGACCTTGGCCTTGCTAGGAGTACCTCGTTTGGAGTGGAGATGGACCTAGTCATTCTTCCGGTAGAGTTATTTCATATATGAAGGCTCGGCGTATGGTCGAAAAGGGTTGCTTGACCTATTTGGCCTATGTTCGCGATTCTAGTGTTGAGGTTCCTTCTATGGAGTCTGTGCCCGTGGTTCGTGAGTTTCCAGAGGTATTCCCTGCTGACCTGCCGGGTATGCCACCCGACAGGGATATTGACTTTTGCATTGAGTTGGCTCCGGGCACTCAGCTCATTTCTACTTCGCCGTATCGTATGGCCCCGCCAGAGTTGAAGGAGTTGAAGGATCAGTTGCAGAATTTGTTGGATAAAGGCTTTATTAGGCCTAGTGTTTCTCCGTGGGGGTACCCCAATGTTGTTTGTCAAGAAGAAGGATGGCTCGATGAGGATGTGTATTGACTACCGGCAGTTGAACAAGGTTACTATTAATAATAAGTATCCTTTGCCAAGGATCGATGATTTATTCGACCAGCTTCAGGGTGCTTCAGTGTTTTCCAAGATTGACTTGAGATCTGGTTACCATCAGCTGAAGAGTAGGGCATCTGATGTCCCCAAGACATCCTTTCGTACTCGGTATGGGCATTATGAGTTCATGGTAATGTCATTTGGGTTGACAAATGCCCCAACTGCTTTTATGGAGTTGATGAACCGGATGTTCAGGCCCTATTTGGACTCATTTGTGATTGTTTTCATTGATGATATTTTGATTTACTCCCGTAGCCGTGAGGAGCATGAGCAGCACCTTCGAGTCGTCCTCCAGACTCTAAAGGATAGTCAGTTATATGCCAAATTTTCCAAGTGTGAGTTCTGGTTGGGTTCTGTTGCATTTCTAGGCCATGTGATATCATCAGAGGGTATTTAGGTGGATCCCAAGAAGATTTCAGCAGTCAGAGATTGGCCTAGGCCCACTTCAGCTACAGAGAATCAGAGTTTCTTGGGCTTAGCAGGTTATTATCGCCGGTTTGTGGAGGGATTTTCATCCATTGCAGCCCCGATGACCGGATTAATTCAGATGGGTGCCCAATTTAAGTGGTCGGATGAGTGTGAGGCGAGCTTTCAGAAGCTCAAGACAGCCTTGACCACGGCACCGGTGTTAGTTTTGCCCACAGGTTCAGGGCCATATACCGTGTATTGTGATGCTTCGCGGGTGGGACTTGGTGCAATGTTGATGTAGGATGGCAAGGTTATAGCCTATGCTTCTCGTCAGTTGAAGTTTCATGAGAAGAACTATCCAGTTCATGATTTAGAGTTAGCAACTATTGTTCATGCGTTGAAGATTTGGAGGCATTATCTGTATGGGGTGCCATGCGAGGTGTTCACGGATCATAAGAGTTTGCAGTATTTGTTCAAGAAGAAAGAGTTGAATATGAGGCAGAGGAGATGGTTAGACCTGTTGAAGGACTATGACATTACCATCTTATATCATCCTGGGAATGCCAATGTGGTGTCCGATGCTTTGAGCCGAAAGTCGGCCAGTATGGGTAGTTTTGCTTATCTATCAGCCAGAGAGCGACCGCTTGCTTTGGATGTTCAGGATTTGGCCAACCGGTTCATAAGATTGGAGGTTTCTAAGACTGGCAGTGTTTTGGCCCATACTGTGGCCCGTTCTTCATTATATGATCGTATTCGGGCCAGGCAGTATGATGATCGTCATTTATGTGTTCTTAGAGATACGGTCCGGCACGGAGGTGCCAAGAAGGTCACAGTTGATGATGAGGGAGTTTTGAGGATGCAGGGTCATATTTGTGTACCCGATGTTGATGGTATTTGTGAGTTGATATTGCAGGAGGCCTATAGTTCTCGGTATTCCATTCATCCGGGTGCCGTAAAGATGTACCAGGATTTGCGGCAGCATTATTAGTGGCGGAGGATGAAGAAGGATATTGTAGCATATGTAACTAGGTGCTTGTACTGTTAGCAGGTAAAGTACGAGCACCAGAGACCCGATGGTTTGATGCAGCAGATTGAGCTTCCCGAGTGGAAGTGGGAGCGTATCACCATGGATTTCGTAGTTGGACTCCCACGGACTCAGAGGATGTTTGATGCGGTGTGGTAATTGTGGATAGGCTGACCAAGTCAACACACTTCATTCCTGTATCAGTTTCGTATTCTTCGGAGAAGTTGGAAAAGATCTACATCAGGGAGATTGTTCGCCTGCATGGTGTGCCTGTGTCCATTATTTCTGATCGAGGTACTCAGTTTACCTCCTATTTCTGGAGAGTATTTCAGCGTGAGCTAGGCACATGAGTTGATTTGAGCACAACATTTCATCCTTAGACGGATGGACAGTCCGAGCGTACTATTTAGATTTTGGAGGATATGTTGCGAGCATGTGTCATTGATTTTGGTGGTTCATGGGACCAGTTCTTGCCTTTAGCTGAGTTTGCCTACAACAACAACTATCAGTCGAGCATTCAAATGGCTTCTTATGAGGCGTTGTATGGTAGGCGGTGTCGGTCGCCAGTTGGGTGGTTCGAGCCGGGAGAGGCTAGATTGTTGGGTTCAGAGTTAGTCCAAGATGCCTTGGATAAAGTGAAGATTATTAAGGATAGACTTCGTACAGCTCAGTCCAGGCAGAAGAGTTATGCGGACCGCAGAGTTTGTGATTTGGCATTTATGATTGGAGACCGGGTATTTCTTCGGGTGTCTCCCATGAAGGGCGTGATGAGGTTCGGAAAGAAGGAAAAGTTGAGCCCTAGGTTCATTGTTCCATTTGAGATTCTGGACAAGGTAAGAGAGGTGGCCTACAGACTTGCTTTGCCACCTAGTCTATCAGCCATACACCCGATGTTTCATGAATCTATGCTTCAGAGGTATATTGTCGATCCCTCTCATGTACTTGATTTCAGCAGTGTCTAGTTTGACAAGGATTTGACTTATGAGGAGGAGCCGGTAGCCATATTAGCTCGGCAGGTTCGTCAGTTGAGATCGAAGAGTTATCATTCGGTTCATTTGCCGTGGAGAGGTCAGCCTATTAAGGCAGCTACCTGGGAGTCCGAGTCCGATATGCGGAGCTGATATCCCCATCTTTTCCCCGATTCAAGTACCTTTCTATGTCCGTTCTAGGACGAACGGTTGTTTTAGAGGTGGAGATTGTGATGACCCAAAAGGTCATCCCGTGTAATTTTGAGCTAAATCTGTGTTCTGAGGCCATGAAAGCCACTTTATATCTTACCTCGATTTGCGTGCGCAGCCCGGGCGTATAGCCGGGAAGCCGTTATGTGAAAAATTGATAAAAATGATATTTTTGTGTTGAAATTTGAATAAAGTTGACTTTGGTCAGCATTTTTGGTAAACGGACCAGGACCCGTGATTTGACGGTCCTGGAGGGTCCGTAGGAAAATATGGGACTTGGGCGTATGCCCGGAATCGAATTCTGAGGTGCCAAGTCCGAGAAATGAATTTTTGAAAAAATTGTTTTTTGAAAATTATAAAAGTTTTTGAAAATGAGATTTGATGTGAAACCAGGCCCGTATTATGGTTCCGGAGCCCGGAACAGGTTCAATTTGTCTTATATGTTTTATCTGTGAAATTTGGTGAGAAACGGACTTGGCTTGACGTGATTCAGATCGAAAATGGAAAAATTAGAAGTTTTTGAAGTTTAAAGGAATTTCATTGATTTTGAGGCTTAATTCGATGTTTATGATGTTATTTAGGTGTTTTGATTACTTGAATAAGTCCGTAGGATGTTTATGAGGTCGTGTGTGTAATTGATTTTGAGCCCCGAAGGCTCGGGTGAGTTTCGGGTAGGCGTCGAAGTACATAAAGCTTTAGAAAATCTGGTATAATTGCTGTCATCTGGTGTCCAGGGATTTACCTTATGCAAACGCACTCAAAGGGGTGCGAACGCCCAGGGTTATAGAGGTCAGGGGGTCAGGGCCAAATTTGTTCTGTGCGAACGCACGAGACCCCATGTGAACGCACAGGGTAATCTTGGGAGGGGGTTGGGTAGTGTTGTGCGAACGCACCCAACCAGGTGCGAACGCATAGGGTTAGCAGGGGCTGGGGGCTGGGCAGCAAAACATACTGTGCGAACGCACTAGTGTGTATGCGATCGCGGGGGTAGTCTTGGTTGACCTGTGCGAATGCAGGCCTCCTGCTGCGATCGCATTGCTTTAAATTGTCCAGCTATTTTAAAAACCAAAAACATAACACTTACATGGGATTCCACCATTTTTTCATAAACCCCTTCTTCTCCAAAGCTCTTAGGTGATTTTTGAAGCATTTCCTCACCATAACCTCCTAGGTAAGTGATCTTTAACTTGTTATCTTCCATTTTCATCCACATTTATTAGATTCTAGGCCTAAAATCGTGGAATTAAAGGTAGAAAATTGGGTCTTTGGGATAGAGTTATTGCTTTTCGATTTTTTGGGAATTTGACCTTGTTTTGGGGTCAGATTTCAAAATAAATTTTATATTCGGGCTTGTGGGGGAATGGGTGATCGAGTTTTGGTCCGAACTTCGTGTATCGACCAACCGGGCCCGGGGTCGAATTTTGGAATTTTTGGAAGAATGTTGGAAAATCTATATTTAAGCATTGGAATTGAGTTGTTTAGCATTTATTGATATTATTGAGTCGATTATTTATAGATACGATTATTTTGGAGTCGGGTTCAAAAGGAAAAGCGGTGGTAGAGGCTTGATTTGCATTCTTGGAGTCGAGGTAAGTGTTTGGTCTAATCTTAGCTTTAAGGAATAGGTGTTGAGTCATATGTGCTACATGTTATTATCATGTTCAATGTATAGGTGAGGTGACGAGTACCTATACCTTGTTGTCAAGCATGCCCGTGAGTCATAGCTTATAATATATGTGTTTTTCTTCGATATCCACTGTGTTATGAAGTAGATTTCATTTTGGAATTATTCAATTGTTGGAAATACTTGGTTGTGAACACTGTTTATTAGTTGTTCGGTTGAGGATTATTTGGTTATGTTGTACGTTCAGTGAGATTGGTTATAGCTGTGTCCCTTGCCGGGACGGTGATAATTCTGTTAGTGTTCCCTTGCCGGGATGTTGTAAAATTATGGTCTGTATTGTGGTTCTTCCTTGCCAAATTGTGTTCTGGTTGTTGTTTGGGTGAGGAAGAGTGTAAAGCACGAAGGGTGACGCCGTGCCATGATTTATATTTAAAAGCACGAAGGTTAACGCCGTGCCGATATTGTGATTTTAAAAGCACGAAGGGTGATACCGTGCCATGATATGAGAGATAATACATGAAGGATAATGTTGTGCCATGATATTGTGAGGTAAAAGCACAAAGGGTGATGCCGTGCACTTGTTTTGGTGAGAATGAGAGTAAATCACGAAGGGTGATGTCGTGCACTTGTTTTGGTGAGAACGAGAGTAAATCACGAAGGGTGATGTCGTGCACTTGTTTTTTCTCTGTTGTTATTTTGATATTAGACGGTTGTCATGTTCTGTTACTCAATAAGTGTTTTCCCCTTTTGTACCCTAGCATGTTTCCCCGTATTTATACTTAACTGTTTACTTCCTGCCGTTATTTCTATTGTATATTATTGAATTGCACATGTGTTTATTATTTGTCGTGTCCTAGACTCGTCACTACTTCGCCGAGGTTAGGCTCGGCACTTACTCAGTACATGGGGTCGGTTGTACTGATGCTACACCTGCACTTCTTTATGTTGTGCAGATTACAGTAACCTCGACACTTACTCAGTACATGGGGTCGGTTGTACTGATGCTACACCTACACTTCTTTATGTTGTATAGATTACGGTACCGGACCCGGTGGACAGTGATCAAGGGAGTATCTTTCAGTCCACAAGCGACACTGAGGTAGTCCTGCAGGAGTCCACAAGCCTTGGCGTCACCATCTATTTCTTTCCTTCTGTCTTATCTTGTATTTCTAGACAGCTACACTTGTTTATTTCAGACACATGTTTTAGTAAATCTTAGACTGTCCGTGAAATTGTGACACCAGATCTGGGGGTATGTTTAAGGAAGTTTTGTGAGATGTATTATTTAAGTTGTTGAATTTCTTATCTTCCGCATTCTTATTTCTATTGTTCTTTTATTTCACTTTTTAAATGCTAAATAACAAAGGAATAAATCAGAATATCCAGTAACGTTGGCTTGTCTAGGGGGTTCAATGTTAGACGCCATCACGACCTGAATGTGGGATTTCGGGTCGTGACATGAAGGCAACAACCTCGATATATGGTCCAAAGGGTCCAGTACCGGGATCTGCATACAAAGTGCAGAGTGTAGCATCAGTAAAATCGACCTCATGTACTGAGTACGTGTCGAGCCTAACCTCGGTGAGGTAGTGACGAGGCTAGGACACAACAATCAAATAAACCTGTGCAGTTTGATAATGTACATAGACGATAATAATGACAAGAATAAGCAGCTAAGCATGAAAACGAAAGGGGAGCATGCTGAGGGAGAGAATATCAAGTAATGAAAATAACGAAGTAAGGCACAATTAAATTCTCAACTTAAACAGCAGAAAATAGCAACACAAGGATGACAATGCACGACATCACCCTTCGTGCTTTTACTCTCGTCCTCACCAAATAGTAAATATAAATTGCACGGCATCACCCTTTGTGCTTTTACTATCGTCCTCACCAAACAGTAAATATAAATTGCACGACATTACCCTTCGTGCTTTTACCTCACATAATCATGGCACGACATTATCCTTCGTGCATTATCACTCATATCATGGCAAGGCATCACCCTTCGTGCTTTTAAAATCACAATATCGGCACGGCATCAACGTTCGTGCTTTAAACTCTCTCACAATATCATACACGACATCACCCTTCGTGCTTTACACTCTTCCTCACCAAAACAATATCCATAGCAACAATTCGGTAAGGAAAATCAACAATGATAAAGCCAAACGTCCCGGCAAGGGATCCAACAGTAGAAACAATACCATCCCGGCAAGGGAAAACAACTATAACCAATCTTACTTAATACATAACTTCTCATAACAATTATCAATTGAAACTAATACTCAACACTGGACAAGATCAAAGAATTTCCACCAACATGAATAGCTATAAAGTGAACTCAAGTCATACTTAACGGAAAACCACATAAATCACAATATTTAACTCACGGGCATGATTGACACAAACGTATAGGTACTCGTCACCTCGCCTATACGTTGAACATGATACTTTACACATAACAAATAGGACACAACACCTATTCCCTCAAGCTAAGGTTAATCCAAACACTTACCTCAAATTGCACGACCAAACTCAAGCCTCGATTACCGCTTTCCCTTTTGAATTTGACTCCAATTCACTTATATCTAGACATATTCAACTCAATAATATCAATAATTGCCAAAAAATTCCATCCCAACACTTAATTATAGGTTTTCCATCATTCTTCCCAAAAAGTCAAAAATTGACCCCGGGCCCGCTTGGTCAAAACACGAGGTTCGGACCAAAACCCGATCACCATTCACCCACGAGCCCGAATATATAATTATTTCCGGAATCCGATCCCAAAACGAGGTCTAAATCCTAATTATTCAAAAAGCCCTAACTCTACCCAAATCCCTAATTTTCTACCCTTAAGAACTTGATTTAGGCCTAGAAATCTAATGGGTGTTAATGAAAATTGAAGAAAACGAGTCTAAGAACACATACCTATGGTTTTGTGGTGAAGTTCTTTTTGAAAAATCGCCCAAATTGGAGTTTAGAAGAAGAAGTTATGAGTTTTTAGTTTAATCCCGTATGTGTTCTGTTTTTTTTAAAATCACTGGGCAGCATTTAGATCTATGCGTTCGCGACAGAACCTATGCGATCGCATAGTTACCCTTCTCCCACCCGGCGCGATCGCGACCTCAGTGGTGCGTTCACACTGTATACAACCTACCTAGCCCACATCCCCCTCTCTAAGCTATGCGTTCGCATCCCCCTCTGTGCGTTCGCGTAGAGCAAAGATCATGTGCTCCGCGTTCGCACCTGGTGTGGTGTGTTCGCACAGTACTAGCCAACACCCCTCCCCGCGTATGCATTGCGTTCGCATGGAATCCCATGCGTTCGCATAGGGAAAATCCCTGGACACCAGCAACAACAGGTAAACACTAGATTTTTAAGTTTAAAAATACCCCAACGCCTATCCGAAACTCACCCGAGCCCTCGGGGCCCCAAATCAAATATGCACACTACCTCAAAAACATCCTACAGACTTACTCGTGATCATCTTAAACAACGAATTGAGCATAGAAATCAAAGAAAAATCTCAAAACTTTTAAAGTTTCAAATTTTACAAATACGGGTCCGAATCACGTCAAACGACCTCTGTTCCTTACCAAATTTTGAAGACATATCATAATTATCATATTGAACCTGTACCGGGATCCAGAACCAAAATACGGGCCCGATACTATAAATTTTAAATATAACCAAATTTTCAAAAACTCTTATATTTTCAGTAAAACAATTTCTTTCAAAAATTCATTTCTCAGGCTTGGGACCTCGAAATTCGATTCTGGGCATACGCCCAAGTCCCATATTTTCCTACGGACCCTTCGGGACTGTCAAATCATGGGGTCCAGGTCCGTTTATCTAAAATATTGACCGAAGTCAACTTAAATTCAATTTTAAAGGCAAAACTAGCATTTTTCTCAGTTTTTTCATATAAAAGCTTCCCAGCTATATGCCCGGGCTCTGCACGCAAAATGAGGTGAGATAAAAGGAGGTTTTCAAGGCCTTGGAATACCATTTTGACTTATAAAAATGAGAGATGACTTTTGGATCATCACAGAAGGTGTTAGGCACCCCTCGAGGTCTACAACGGTGAGCCCTGGCCAAACTTAATCTAAGCGAATTAGTCGTTAAAGAGAAATAAACCCATTTAAACAAATAGAAATCTTCCAAAACGAAAATTAAAGGGGGGGTCCTAGGTTTATTAGCCTATAGGATCACTTCCATGCAATACTCGGTAACCTTCCTCAAACAGAGGTGTTACGCTTAGCATTAACGCACATGTCATCATTTCCTTTACTACCCAATGAACCTTCCCTTTTTCATTATCATTTAAGCGTTCTAATAGTTCCTGGTACGTATCCTATGCGTGCGCTACCCGTCCCTTACCTATGGCCCTGGAGGTGTTTAGGACCTCTATTTCAAGGTGGTTCTAGGATCGCCTATGTTGTTTAAAGGGAGAAAACTAAGCGACAAATAAAATCATATAGGACTGTCACATAAGGAACAATTAAAGGGCTCACATTTACCCCCACAAGTAAACACACAATTGCACGCTTATTCAAACAAGCAATTTTTTAAAAAAAAAATGGTTTCCTATAGGTAGGATATCTAAATGAACATAAACAAAATATATAGCAGTTTTATTAAGCGAGGCAGCGAATACCTATAAATTTGCCTACTGATTTTGTTGATACAGAATCTGAGCATGTTTCAAGAAATCACAATTTTCAAACTTCACAACTTTGATTATCCTACAAGCTTGCTTAGGTGATAACCGGGAAGAATCCTATAGACACGGTATCTAAACATTAATCAGACTAAACAATAATTAATTTAAACGAGCAAATTTCATCTTTTAGGTCCTATAGGCATGTTTCCTATATGCTGAAACTGATCACAAGCATTATGACATCCAAACATAGAAACTGATTTCGTACATTTTTTCTCTATAGGCATGATATCTAAGTGTTGAAGCTGTTTTTACACTTATTTCTTATATGCATGGTGTCTAAGTGTCAAGACTGTATTTCCTATAGGCATGATATCTAGGCGAATAAAGGTGTCAATTAATTGCCAAGCGAGTTCAGCAAAAGAACCTAGGAACATGATTTCTAATGCATACATAGGGGTTTTGAAAATATGGTACTTGAGGCAGAATTGATAACGACCTAGAAGCAGGATTTCTAAGATGCAAAAATGTGAAAATTCAGTATTTCAAAGAATGAGATAAGTCCTATAGGCATGATTTATAATGCATATAAAACATCATCACAATAACCTATAGGCATGATTTCTACCCGAATCCAACAATAATATATACATATAAATTCCCTCCCAGCTTTTACTAATAACCCCATATATGTTTTGCAAAGATTATTACTACAGGCCAATATATAAGAATTACATAATGAAAATCACTATATTATAGGGAGCCTTAGCAGGCCCAATGTCAATCTTGGAAGCTAGGCCTTCAAGAAAGTCTGAGGTACACCAAATGGCTTCTGGTGCGTCAAAGTTCCCAAGGGTCTCAAGGACCCCGGGCAATGCTCACACCAGAACCTTTTCAAAGAACAGTTTTTGTGAACAAGTTTGGAAAGGCCAGCCCAGTGTATCAGAGTTCGGAGGAGTCTCATGGACTCCTAGGCAGTGCTCACACTGGAGGGGCAAGACCCTAGATATCTAAGAGTAGGAGTTGAAAATATTATATAAAAGTAGGAGGTAATTTTAGGAAAAAAAATAGTTTGGATTTTAGAAGTGAATAAAACAGATTACCAGATTACAAGAACTATAAGAAGGACCACATTTAGCCGATGGAGTTCAGACATGAACTCAATATTCAAACAACAGACAAAACAGGGTGACAATCAATTCAAAAGGTTTCACATTGCCTGGGATTGACTTAGTTCATTAACTATTACTAGGTGAGCATATAGGCATATATTAAATAGAGATTAACATGATGGGATCAAGTTACTGATCAGGCACTCATACAGAAAAGGTAGCAAAGTTGAGAGCATGAAAATCATGAATTAATCAGGAACCTGCTAAGGTAAACACATAAAACAAGATAGGAGTTAAAACATGCTAGTGGAGAAATAGGTGAACAAGTACCCTGGATCAAACAGGACTATGCTAAGGTGTGTTAACCATACTAACACATTGGACAAGACAAAATCACAAGAGTTAAAGCATGCCAATGAACAGAAGCATAAGGGCAAACAGAGATAGACACGCTGTTTTAAAAGCAGTAAACAGGGAGAACATAGGTCTAATTACATAGCATATTGAATGATAACAGACGTGGAGATATACCAGCTAAGAGGTAGCAACAGTAAAGTGAAAGCAAATAGGATCCAAAAGTCTAGCCTTGGCTTTCAGCCGGCTAGACAGAGCAGCAAATAGAAGTAACAAAAAGAACTACAAGTGAATAGTGTGTGAGTAAGAGTTTGTGTGTGTTTCTCTATATGTGTTCGTGTCTTAAAGAAAAATCAGAGTAGGGTTTACATAAAACTTAGCAAAGTAACATAATTAAGGTAAAGAATAAATAAGAGTTCATAAAATAAGGTAATCAATCAGTTAATTGGGAAATTAACTCAATCAATTCACACAAAAGAATCCGGAAAGGACCCCTTAAATTGGGGAGAATCCCTCAACGACTCAGATGGGGATTCAAATAAGGTAAACAAATCAATTATTGATCATAAACTAGACTAATTAGTCTAAATAAGATAAGTAGTACCAATTAAAAGTCATAAATAAAGAAAATAGGTAAAGTCACAGAGAAGCACTAATTTTAACAGAAAAAAATATACTTCGAATCCTAATAAAATCAGTCAATCTATTTTGATTGACAGAGACCAACAATAACGAGAAAAATCACTGAAATAATTAGTGCAATAAGTAGAAAGACCTAGGGTTTAAAGCATATACACAAAAATTAGTCGAACTAGCAAAGGATAATCAGATTCAAACACTTGGAAGTTTAAAACCTTTTGAAGAGAACTTAGGACGAAACCCTAGTTCTTAGAAAACACTGGAATCGAATAATAATAAGGAAAACAAAAGGTTTTTTGAAGAAAAATACCTAATAATGCTTAAAATCGTCTCAGATCTACAAGGATCTGAACAGACCCACGTAGAAAGAGATTAGGGTTTTCGAAAATGACAGAGATGAAAGGAAACCTGGTTTAAAACCATGGATTCGAGCCATAAACACGAAGAAAGTAATACTCACAAACGGAGATGGCCATAGATAGACTCATGAAAAGGTTTTGAAAAAATCTTATTCGAGACTTCTTCATAGAATAACAAAATCGAACACTCAGAAGAGGTAGGAGGTCGGCAAGGGCCGGAAACTACAGAGAAATCCCATGGAACGGTAGTTTTCCGATGACAACGGTTAGGTTTTAGGGAGAGTGTTTGAGAGAGAAGGGGAGAGGTAGGGAGAACGAAGACGGCGGAACAAAAGAAAATGAGGGGGGTTACGGTTAGATTAGATTAAAAAATGAAAGGAATAATGTGGACTATTAATCTCAGAGATCAACGGTCACGATTAGAGGAGGTTCTGGGTCGGGTTAGATGAAGAATTGGGCTGGGGGGGGGGGGGGGGGGGGGAGAATAATTTAGGCTAGGTTTGAAATTTAAAAAAAAATTAAAAAAGGCTATTTGTTAAATACCCAATTAGTTTTGATAAATATTTTGTAAAATAGTTAATAAATTATAAAAAATGATTTTCATACATAAAGATGATTTAAAATAATTACTTAATATTATAAAAATATAAAAGGTCATTTTCTTGTGAAATAAGGTAATTATGCACACATGTGTTATTATTGCAAAGTTATTGCAATTATTACCCTAAAAATGTAAGTGTGGCTATTCATGAAATGATTAAAGCTTAGTATAAATATAAATAATAAAATTTAAGAAATAAAATTATTATAAAACCATTTGTGATGCAATTAGTAATTACTTATATAATAAAATACTGGGATAGATTGATAAAAATCTTTAAAAAAATGCAAAAATTATGAAAAAATATTAATTGATGCTCATGCATTATTTTGAAGCTATATATGCATTTTAAAAATAATATAGAAAAAAATTAGGTATCAACAGTAATAGTATACAATATACCATAATAGTATACTTATTACCCGTAAATTCACTTGCCTTTTTTCCTTTTAATTTGCTTTAAGCTTTTACCCAACATGAGGGGAAAATTGAAAATGCAAAAAAAAAAAAAAAAGAACAATATTATAGTATGCTATACAATGTAACTGTATACTCTTACAATTAGATCCTTTTAGAATTTTTTGGAATTTTTATTGACAACTGATATTATTTCAGTATTGAATTAAAATAAATAAATTTAACTCCTAGCGTACAATTGTATACCATATTGGTATATCTATATACTATACTGGTATCATATGTTAGTTAATATTTTTTAATTGTATTAGCTACATTTAATTGGTACACAATTTGATTTTTCTTTAGTAATAGTATAAAAAGAAATAATAAAAATAGTGAAAACAGTAAATGAAATTAGATTATGAACAGAAAAAGAATATAAAAAAAGAAGTTAAATGAATTTAAAAGAAAAAAGAAAATAATAAGAAGAAGACGAGAAAAAAGAAAAGGAGAAAAGAAAGAAAAAAAAGAAAAAAGAAAAGAAAAGAAGCATAGAAATAAAAAAGAATTGGAGAATAAAGAAAAAATTTCCCACTAAAACTACTATGGGTAAGAAATGTAATTAGTTTGATGGGTAGACAAGAGTAAATAATTTTATTTTTGTGGGTAACTGTGTCATTCTCCAAAAAAATTAAAGAAAACTTACACAAATGTCTCAAATAAATCTCAACTTACCAACCTCTAGCCATTAGTCATAGACTTACCAAAAATAGCCAACAAAAATTGAAAAACCAAATAAATAGGGTTCTTTCTCTCAAAGATTCACATGCAAAAATCACCTTCCATATTTTTAAGCGTGATTAACAATGTTAGATGCAAGACGAAAAGGAAATTTCATGGATGAGGTATCAAATAAGGTAATGAAATACAAAAAAAAAAAAAAAAAAAATTAAAATATTCCAAAAGTCTAAGCAAAAAAGGAACTTTTTCGATGGGTATAGTTGAAATTCATTGAGAATATATAGATAAGTCAATATGTAAAATTTGAGGAAGATTGGAGGTGATTTGGACTGGTTTTGTATCAAAATTCATAATTAAATCGAGTTTAAAAAATTCTTCTGCGACACATGTGTCAAACATGTATCTCACACACAGGTATACATGGATATACATGTGATACGCAATTGATACAAATACAATACATATGTGATACACATATCATGTTTTTCATGTTCAGTTTTGTACTTCGAATTTTGAATTCAAACCACCTCAAAACTTCACCAAATCATCCAAAAATTGAGATTCAAGCTCCTTAAATTGTGCCAAATCTATTCTAATAATATCCACTCAAAACAAAGCACAAATTTGACTTTTTTTTTTTGCTACAAATAGCTAATTGGCTAATATTAGTAATATTTTATGAATTGGCCAATTTTTATAATGAGCTACTTATAAATGGACATAGCTAGTAGGTTCCCACAAAAACAACTGAATCCATGATCCATCAACCTGTAGCCAACAAAAACCATAACTTGGCTATACTTTAGGATGTCATTCAAAAGAGAGAGTTTGTAGATAGCAAAAAACTATTTACATGCTCTTAAACTGTGGATCACTAGCCAGCAAATTCACATGACAGACGGTATATGCAAGCGATCACTCGATTATCTTACTCTTGAAGTCTCTCAAGCTTTCTTCCACTCGGGTAACATCCGAATCAGCTAGCTTCTTCATCTTCATGTCCACTAACTCGAGCAAAGAAGCCTTCCAGATTATCAAATTTTATAGGGCAATCAGGTGGTACAATAATATCGGATGTCTTGCTTCTGGTATCAGCTAATGGTGAGGAAACTGTGTCGTCCTCACCAGTCTGAAAAGAAAAAGCTCCCAAACTTAGATGGAGTCGAAAGACATAATGACACATCTAATAAGAACTTACTTTGTCAGAAGTGGAGGACGAGGTGGAGATCGATGTAGCGTCAGCAGAAACTTGGATGTCTGTCTTAGTCCTGTCTTCATTCAGGAGTACAACTTGTAGGGAAGACTGAAGTACAAGGTAATAACATTTTCCTCGGGGAAGTCTTCAGTTTCTGAAAAGGTCAATCATCGATGAAGTGAAGGAATCAGGTCAATGGATCGAATTATAATCCCAGAGGCTCATTTGGGGGTGGGAATATTTACCTTGGATGATGTTGTTCTCAAATCTTTTCACCTGCCTCATGCGAGTTCTTTTGTTGTATGGGCTCATCTTGCTGTACCAGAGATTGTGATGGAATACTATCCCCTGAAAGCAATTAAGGCATGAATAAGGAGGCAATACAAGATATAATACAGAAAGAGAAACCAAACAAAGAAAAAGACAAGCAGAGAGAACACTGAAAGCTATCTGAAAATCTAATATAATGGTATACGCACAAATCCTCAACCCTAAAGATCAACTAATAGTCTAATATTATGAAAACCTTATTGAGACCCTTGGGTTATCATATTAAGGATTCAACGAGCCATCCCATTGGCAAACGAGAATATAATGATTACTCATCCACTTGGCTTCATTGACCAACATTTTCCTTATACAGCAAACCGAATGCATCTGCTATACCTTTATATTTTCTCTTCATATTCTGGCCAAAATTTCCTACGGACGGAGAATTGCCTTTGATACCATTGGACTTGGGAGCAGCAACTTCTTGTCTGTCAGATGGACCGAGAGGTCTAACACACGGTGAGATCTTCCTGCGGACATTGATAGCAGTCTTGTCGCGATTGTTGATATAAGTGGACCACCAGGAACCAAAGAACTCAGTAGAGATTGGATTAGTATCAAACGAAACAAATGAAAACTTCCTTTTTAATTGGCAAGACCGTGATTCAGTTTCTTTATGTTATCTGCCTTTCTTCTGATTGATGGAGGGGAACAGCCTGAATCATGCCAAACTGTCGAGCAAACTGATTCGGATAATAAGTTTCTACCCAACATTTGCACTTCGAAGATTCATCGAGAAGGATACTGTAAGGGAGGAATCGAGCAATGAGATAACTGGCCCAACAATGTCTCGTAGCTCTGCCCTATTAAGTTTTTGAAAGTCAGGATCAAGTGACTTCTTAAACCACTCAGGTCCAAACTTCCGAGAAGAAAATGGGGTGAATTGGCTGGCTGTTCTAGATGAGCATTTACGAAAGAAGTTAAAGTATTCCTTGAATGATTTATATCTCAATTCACCTTCAGCCAAGGGAAACCCATAGGTGGGAGCATTACGGTAATCCAAGGTCGCAGGTCGAAATTTTGGAAAGTAAGACTGTAGCCAGAACTGCAAGATCCATAATGGACCTCTTTCATACTGAAACTTGCCATTAATGATGTCAGCGCATCCATGATATAAATTAGACAAGAGAAACGGTGCCAAAGAAAGCTTTCTACCCGTAGCAAGAGCAAATGCCAGTTTTGTGCATTGCTTGATCATGTTTACAGAAGAGTCACAAAACAGATGATCGTAGAGCCACGCAAACAGAAAAGATATATGTTCTTCCTCTGTCACAGCCATTTCTCCCTCTGACACGTCGAGATAATTGTGGTATAATAAGGCATTATCATAAATTTTTCCATACTTGGTAAAATCACAAGTTGATCCAGCCATCCCAAGAATGGCACTGACTTCCTCGCCATGTGGCCTAAGTCCGGTCAACGCAACAATACCTAGTACTGTTAGCTCCATCATACCAAATCTGAAGTGGAATGAGTTTGTGGAGATTGACCAGTAGCACAAAGCAGCATAAAGAAGATCATTGTCCTTGGGGATATCATTCTTGGACAACTGAATGGCATCATTTATTCCAGCTGATTTCCAGACCTCTCCTTTGGCCTTCTCAACTCTATCTACCCAATCACTCCAGTCTCTAGTTGTATAAGTCCATGACCACAGAGTGTAGACGTAGCTTCTCTCCTTCAGCTAAGGGGTAAAGAGGAGAGAGCTCCGGAGGAAGCGTAGCCTTAAAACATGGCCCTAATTTTCTCTTTCGACATTTCTATATGCACTGATGTAAGTTGAGAAGAAAAAGATTGAAAATGCCTCCGGCAAAACCTGCAGAAATCCCGAGTTCAATCATGTGCTCACAAACTTGAATTCCTCATAAACTTGTCTCACATTAAACAACCTGCTATTACATGCTTGTCAAGAAAACAAAGTAAATAACCACTCAAAAACTATACTCCATTAGAGGCTCCAGTATCAATTTACAAATGTAAAGAAACCTCCCAGCGGCATGCAACAGACACCTCAAACATGCAAGTTGTAGTGGAAGTGCGAAACGAAAAAGAAAAATACATTGCAGTATTAGTATACAATTTTCAGAGGTTGTACAAACTTGTCCTGCTTTCCGGAACATGGATATGTTGTCATCTCCATAATAGCGTGCAAACTTCAATTTAAACTAAAAGGGGTTGGAACTCAAGGATATATGTGGTCATGTGGATTAATTGTCAATGAAGTGAATGAAAAGCTGGAGTTCAGATCCAACAGGGACAAAAAACATAGGTGATCTCTTTCTGTTTCTCTAAGCCTAGGTAGACAGAATTACCCGATAGTTATGCTGACTTTGCTGGTGCGAAGTAACAATACCTGGTAGAGTAATTGAAGTGCGCCTAAGTGTCACAACCCAAATCCTAATCTAGGTCGCGATGGTGCCCAACGTCGATGTTAGGCTAGCCAACACAATTAGTCTAAGGAGTTCCACTTAATTTTATAAAACTTTATTAACAATACTTGAGTTCTTTTCACGAGCATGACAAAATCACAAGCATTAAGGGCAGTTTAATTGAAATGACCAAAATTTAAGTTTTTAAATAGTTACATGTCCAAAAGAATAGTCTACCAATGTGTGTGTCAGGAACTGGTGTCACAAGTATACATGCATCTAGTAGAAAGAAATCAAAATAATACATCTATCCTACTGTCTGAGACGATATAGACAGAATAACAAAAGGGAAAGACTCCAATGTGCTGCTGAACAACATCAGGAGAAGCAGCTCACCGTGGAATCTCTGAATCTCGTGGAGTCAAGAACGTGCTCCCGGCTGATAACCAGATGCACCTGCCTCAGAACCTGTACAATTAAGAACAGAAGCGTAGCATAAGTACATAAACATTATATACCCAGTAATTATCCAGTCTAATCTCGAAGAAGTAGTGACGAGAAGTCGACTTGACACTTACTAGGCCAAAACAATTTATCTAAATATAAGGCTAAGCATGAGTATCAAGATAAATAACAATAAGAACAAGAAACGATAAATCTTTTCACATGTATTTTTATGTGTCAATTCCTATCACATAGATTACTACTTTATCCTTCAGGGCAATTTTAACGGTTTAACAATCACATGAAAATACCAAGAAATTAGCATGCGTATAATATGCGGAGGACGTACAGCTCGATCCAACAGAAAAATAAATGTGCACTGCCGGAGGGTCGTTCGGCACGAACCATAGATGCATTTATTAACTTGCCGAGGCGAACGACCAGCTCCCATGAGAGCAGTGGAATAAATCTGTCACGCCCCGAAATCTCACCATCGGGCCGTGATGACGTCTAACGTTGAACCCGCTAGAAGCCAACGTGTATAGATAAACTAGCATATTAACATAAATTTAATAGGATAACTAAACGGTTCACAATTTAACAGCGGAAATAAATATGGTTTCAAGCTAAATAAGGACAACATAATACAACAACGCGTAAGTTTTTCCGAAACCTGGAGTCACAAACTCACGAACTATCTATAAGAGTGCTAAATACAAAGTCTAAAAGGAAATACATGACTGTCTCTGAAACTAGAGGAAAACAAGATAGAAACGAAGGCATAGGGATGGGAGAGACGCCAAGGCCCACGAACGCCAGCGGGTATACCTTGAAGCCTCTAGGATGAGCTGGAAGACACTCCCACTAATGATGTCCTCCAGGTCCGGCTGCGTAATCTGCACAACATAAAGAAGTGCAGGTCTAGCATCAGTACAACCGACCCCATGTACTGGTAAGTTCCTAGCCTAACCTCGGCGAAGTAGTGACGAGGCTAGAACCAGACTACCAAGTAAACCTGTGCAATTCGATTATATATATATAAACAACAGAAAAGAAATACAGGAAGTAATCCATCAATAAGGGAAGGGGGACATGTTGTGGGGAGATAACAGTTTCATATAAGAAATCTTAAACAAATAAAGGAACAACAAGGCCAGAATATCAATAAGGACCAGAAATCACAAGCTCGCACGGCATCACCCTTCGTGCTTTTACTCTCGTCCTCACTATGCAATGTATAATCTAATCAATGTAAATCATGGCACGACATCACCCTTCATGCTTTTACTCTCGTCCTCACTATGCAATGTATAATGTAATCAATGTAAATCATGGCACGACATCACCCTTCTTTCTTTTACTCTCTTTCCTCACAGTATAATCAATGAATATCGGTACGGAATGGTACATCGTACGGAACAACATCACCCTTTATGCTTACACTCTTTCCTCACAATATCAAACAACGCACGGCATCACCCTTCGTGCTTTAAAAATCTTCCTCACAATAGCAAACAGTGCACGACATCACCCTTCGTGCTTTAACACTCTTCCTCACCATAGCAAACAGTGCACGACATCACCCTTCGTGCTTTAACACTCTTCCTCACAATAGCAAACAGTGCACGACATCACCCTTCGTGCTTTAACACTCTTCCTCACAATAGCAAACAGTGCACGACATCACCCTTCGTGCTTTAACACTCTTCCTCACAATAGCAAACAGTGCACGACATCACCCTTCGTGCTTTAACACTCTTCCTCACAATAGCAAACAGTGCACGACATCACCCTTCGTGCTTTAACACTCTTCCTCACAATAGCAAACAGTGCACGACATCACCCTTCGTGCTTTAACACTCTTCCTCACCCAAACAACAATCACAAACAAGGGCAAGGGAGTAAACAGAATAAAAATAGAAATCCCGGCAAGGGAACATCAATTAAACAATTAAATCCCGGCAAGGGAACAATAACAGTAATCTCAACATCCCAGCAAGGGAGATAATCACTAAAGCAACAATGACCCGGCGAGGGTATATTTTAGTAACTCTTTCTCTTTCTTTCACTTTCATTTCATAGTTTACTCTATTACTTGTGCCAATGCTCCAAAGGATTCAACTATCTCATATATCTTCACCATTCGTGTTATAATTTGAGCCAATGCTCCAAAGGATTCAACTATCTCATATATCTTCACCATTCGTGTTATAATTTGAGCCAATGCTCCATAGGATTCAACTATCTCATATATCTTCACCATTCGTGTTACAATTTGAGCCAATGCTCCTCGAAGTTTAAGGATCACAACTCCCTTCACATGCTCTTTACATCATATAGAAATCATCAATTAAGCATGGAAGTTACAACAAAATCGGAATATTCGCATTAACAAGACTCACGGTCATGCTAGAAACCAATGTATAGATACTCGTCACCATGCCTATACATCGTACTCTACAATTAGCAAGTAGCAAACAAGACTCAACTCCTATTCCCTCAAGCTAAGGTTAGATCAAACACCTACCTCGAACCGGCTCAAAAATCAACTCAAAACCACACGTTTGCCACGAGTATCCGACTCCAAATGGCCCAAATCTATTCAAATCAATTTCATATTGTAAATAACATCTCAAGCAACTGATTCTACTATTTAATTCAAAGTTACGTCGCGAAATTAGGTAAACTAACCAAAACGCCCCTCAGGCCAGCATCTCGGAGTTGGATAAATTTTACATTTTCAGAACCCTCGTACTCTCACGAGTCTAGCCATATAAAAATCTCTCAAATCGGAGGTCAATCACCCACTCAAACCCCAATTTTATAAAAACCTAAGTTCTACCCAGAACACCCAATTTTCACCAATGGAAATCTTTGATTTTAAGTTGAAAACATGTTAAATGATGTTAATGATTGAAAGAATTGAGTAAAAACCAACTTACAAATGATTTGGAAGAAGTCTTGTTCTTGGAAAAATCGCCTAAGTGTGTTGAGTTTGAGAAAATATGAAAAATGGAGTCAAAATTCGGTTTAAGTGCACTGCAGGCCAGTGGTTGGCATGGGAATTGCGAACTGGAGTTCGAAATTGCGAACACCCCTGACATGGTAATTGCGATGTATAGTTCGCATTTGCGAACAACATGGTCGCATTTGCGATCCCTGGCCAGCAAGGGAACCTTCGCATTTGCGATGAATAGCTTGCATTTGACTGCAGATCAGTTGCACCAGCAAATTCCAAGTTCAAAAAATGCAATCCGTGGCCTATCCAAAACTCACCCGAGCCCTCGGGGCTCCGAACCAAATATACACACTACCTCAAAAACATCTTATGAACTTATCCGTGCGATCAAATCGCCAAAATAACATCATATACATTGAGTCAAGCCTCAAAATCCATGAATTCTATCAAATTTCATAAAACATCAAATTTTCCATTTTAAGTCCGAAACACGTCAAAATCCGTTTTCAACCAAACTTTACAGAAAGTGCTTAAACCATATATAAGACCTGTACCGAGCGCCGGAACCAATATACAGGCCCGATACCATCACTTTCTAATCAGATTTCATTTTTAATTTTAAATATTTTAAGAAAACAATTTTACTCAAAAATCCATTACTCGGGCTTGGGACCTCGGAATTCGATTCCGGGCATACGCCCAAGTCCCATATTTTCCTACGGACCCTCCGGGACCGTCAAATCACGGGTCCGGGTCCGTTTACCCAAAACGTTGACCGAAGTCAAATTTATTCATTCTAATATCAAAATTTAGAATTTTTCACAGAATTTCACATTTAAGCTTTCCGGCTACGCGCCCGGACTGCGCACGCAAATTGAGGCAACCCTAAATGAGGTTTCCAAGGCCTCGAAAGCACGGAATGTGTGAGAAGACAAGTGATGACCCTTTGGGTCGTCACAAAATCATCCCGTTCGCGGAATATAATTGTGAAGCGGTTTCACATAAACATAACACATTCTTCTAAATTCATTTTCCTTTTTTTTTCCAAATTTATGACTTACTTGAAACCTTTAAATTCTTAAGATATTGATATAAACTTTCACTCAATGATTATAGCACACGTAGATCAATTAACAAAGTTCACGAGGTATGGTGTAAGCCTAAACTACCCGAACATAACAAGAATAGTCACTACGCACGGTCTCTCGTCACTTAGTACGTACGTAGTCCCCCACAATTATTCACATGATCAATTATTTCACCTAGGGGGAAGGTTCCCTCTTACGAGGTTAGAAAGGAGACTTACCTCGTATCAAGCCTACTTCCCGATTCAATGATGCGCTCAAACCTCCAAATGTGACGCCCAAATACTCGAAACTACTCAAACATTACATAGATTAATCAATATATGCTCAAAAGTTCATAATTTCACCAACTAGGTGATTACCCGAGCCTATTTGTAAGATTCCTATAATTCACCCCCGAGCACAAATGCTCGGATTTCGAAAATTCTTGAAGAAAGTTGTTACCCATAACCTAAGGATCAATAATATATAAATTTTTACTAGATTTCATCATAAATTTCGTGGTTAAATCTTAGTTTTCTCAAAACCCTAGGTTTTACTCCGAACCTATAATTTTCACTACTTTATATGTTGAAATCTACTCATAAATATGTATTAAACTCACATGATGTAGGAATTATTTACCTCACAAAGCTAGGTGAAAATCTCCGCTTTTACAGCTCCCAAATCGCCCAAGAGTTGAGTTAAGTGAGTAAAAAATGACAAACTCCCGTATTAAATGAAGGCCACTGCCTTCAGCGATTTTCGAAACCTGCGGTGCATGAACCGCACCTGGGGTCTCGCTTTTGCAGACAATCGTCCGCATCTGCGGAAAAGAGGGAGGCTGGCAGGCATCGCACCTGCGAAAGAGTGCCCGCACCTGCGAAAGGGGGAACCGCATCTGGATTTTGGCATCCGTTCAAGGACCGCACCTGTGAGGCTTGGACCTCTTCTGCAGTCTCGCACCTGCGGATGGCCAACCGCAAGTGCGGTCGCATCAGAACTGGTGCACCAGCAGTTCACTTGAGCTGGGACTCGCCTCGCGCGACGTCCGAATGGCATAAAACAGACTCGCTCAAAATCATAAAACGGACTCGCTCGAACCTACAGAACGCCCGAAACAACATTGAATCTAAGAATCGTACCCCAAAACCAACTAAACTCAACTTATGAACTTTAAGTTCTTGAATTCACTTCCAACACAGCGAAACGTACTTATACTACTCAGAATGACACCAAATTTTGCGAGCAAGTCATAACTGACACTATGGAACTATTCCCGATCTTGGAATTCAGTTTGGACCTCAATAACCTCAAAACACGCTCCAAACCTCGATTATAGAACTTCAAGAATCTTATTTCACTATTTGGCACAGAAACACCCCTGGGTCATCCAAAACCCGTTCCGAACATATGCCCAAGTGGGAAATCATCATATGAACCTATTGGAACCTTCAAATCCCAATTATGAGGTCGTTCACTAAAAATGTTGACCGAAGTCAAACTTGGCCTTTAAGGCCAATCTTAAGGAACTAAGTGTTCCAATTCTAACCCAAACTCTTCCAAATCTCGAACCAACCATCCCCACAAGTCTTAGACCAGTAAAAGCAAGTACAGATAGTCTTATCTAGGAGCACGAGGTTCTATAAAGAAAAATGATCGTTCGGGTCGTTACATTCTCCACCTCTTAAACTAACGTTCATCCTCGAACGGGTCTAGAATCATACCTGGAGTGATGAACAAGTGTGGGTATCTGCTCCGCATGTCCTCCTCGGACTCCCAAGTCACCTCCTCGGCTGGTTGGCCCATCCACTAGACCTTCATGGCGGAAACCCTCTTAGACCTCAACTGGCAATCCTGCCTATCAATAATGGCAACTGGCTCCTCCTCGTAGCCCAACCTCTCATCTAGCTGAATGGTACTGAAGTCTAACACATATGACATGTTGGCGTGGTACCTCCGAAGCATGGATACATGAAAAACTGGATGAACACCTGATAAGCTGGGAGCAACCTCCCCAACTCGCCTCAACACCTTAAATGGGCCTATACACCTTGGGCTCAACTTGCCCTTCTTCCCGAACCTCATAATACCCTTCATCGACGAGACTTCTAAGAGACCATGATTGATACATCACGCGCCTTCTGATCAGCATAACTCTTGTTTCTGGATTTTGCCATGCGAAGCCTCTCCTGAATCAACTTTACCTTTTCCAAGGCATCCTTTACCAATTCAGTACCATATTGCTTAGCCTCTCCAGGCTCAAACCACCCGATGGGAGAACGACATCACCGACCATATAGAGCCTCATATGGGGCCATCTCAATGCTGGACATATAGCTTTTGTTGTATGCAAACTCGGCCAAGGACAAGAACTGATCCCACTGCCCTCTAAAGCCAATCACACACGCCCTGAGCATGTCCTCCAATATCTGAACTGTCCGCTCCGACTGCCCATCGGTCTGTGGATGAAATGTCGTGCTGAGCTTTACACGGCTGCCTAACTCACTCTGTACGGCTCTCCATAAATGCGAGGTAAACTGAGGACCTATATCTGATATGATGGACATAGGCACACCGTGCAACTGGAATATCTCCTGAATGTAGATCTGAGCCAACCTCTCTGAAGTGTAAGTAGTGGCCACTGGAACGAAGTGTGCTGAATTGGTCAACCTGTCGACAATAACCCAAACCGCATCAAATTTCCGCAAGGTCCGCGGCAACCCGACTACAAAGTACATAGTGATGCACCCCTATTTCCACTTAGGTATAGGCATCTGCTGGAGTAGGCCTCTGGCCTCTGGTGCTCATACTTAACCTGTTGGCAATTTAGACATCTAGACACATACTCCATTATGTCTTTCTTCATCCGCCACCACCAGTAGTGCTGCCTCAGGTCACGATACATCTTCGTAGCACCTGGATGAATAGAATACCGTGAACTGTGTGCTTCCTATAGAATCCTCTCCCTCAGGCCATCAACATTAGGAACACATAAGCGACCATGAAGTCGCAGAACACCATCCTCGCCAATAGAAACCTACTTGGCACCATCTGTAGTATCGTCTCTCTGAGAACTGCCAAGTGCAAATCATCGAACTGCCGAGCCTTGATCTGCCCCAATAATGACGACTGAGCAACAGCATACGCAAGAACTCGGCTGGGCTCTGAAATGTTAGCCTCACAAGTGTGTTAGCCAAGGACTGAATGTCTAGGGCTAGTGGCCTCTCCTCCACTGAAATGAATGCCAAGCTACCCATACTCTCCGCCTTCCTGCTTAAGCCGTCTGCAACCACATTCGCCTTGCCGGGATGATAAATGATGGTGATGTCATAATCCTTCAGTATCTCAAGCCACCTACGGTGCCTCAAATTAAGGTCCCTTTGCTTGAACAGGTGTTGTAAGATGCGGTGGTCTGTGTAAAACTCACAAGACACTGTACAAGTAATGCCTCCAAATCTTAAGAGCATGAACAATCGCTGCCAACTCCAAATCATGCACGGGGTAGTTCTTCACATGAATCTTCAACTGACGTGAAGCATATGAAATAACTCGCCCCTCCTGCATCAATACAAATCCTAAGCCAACGCGTGAAGCATCGCAATAAACTGTATACATCTCTGAACCGGAAGGCAACACTAGAACTTGTGCTGTGGTCAAAGCTGTCTTGAGCTTCTGAAAGCTCGCCTCGCACTCGTCGGATCATCGGAACGGGGCACCCTTCTGGGTCAACCTAGTTAGAGGGGCTGCAATCGATAAGAAGCCCTCTACAAGCCAACGATAATAACCTGCCAATCCCAAGAAACTCCTGATCTCGGTCGCTGAAGTAGGGCGTGGCCAACTCTGAACTGGCTTAATCTTCTTAGGATCCACCTTGATACCCTCTCCGGATACCACGTGTCCCAAGAATTCTATAGAATCTAACCAAAACTCACACTTGGAGAACTTAACATACAACTTTTGTTCCTGCAAGGTCTAGAGCACTACACTCAAATGATGCTCGTGCTCCCCTAGATTACGTGAGTAGATCAAGATGTCATCAATGAAGACAATGACTAAGGAATCAATATAAGGTTTGAAAAACCTATTCATCAAATCCATTAACGCTGCTGGGGCATTAGTCAAGCCAAAAGACATTACCAGGAACTTGTAATGACCATATATAGTACGGTAAGTAGTCTTCGGAACATCTGAGTCCCGAATCCTCAACTATTGATACCCCGATCTCAGGTCGATCTTAGAAAACACCCTAGCACCCTACAATTGGTCAAACAAATCATCTATGCGCGGCAACGTGTACTTGTTCTTGATGGTGACTTTGTTCTACTGGCATGGCTAATGTAACAGTCTTGGCATGGCAATCTAAGATGGCATGATACGTAGTTAACCAGTCCATGCCCAGGATGACCTCAAAGTCGGTCATATCAAGTAACAAGAGGTCCTCCCTAGTCACGAACCCATAGAATGTGACCACACAGGACCGATAGATCTGGTCCACAACCATAGAGTCGCCCACAAGGGTGGACGCATAAACAGGAGTACCCAAAGACTCACGAGGAACACCTAGGAAATGAGGAAATAGAGATGATACATATGAATAGGTAGACCCTGGGTCAAATAATACTGAAGCCTCCATACCGCAGACGGAGATAATACCTGTGATAACGACGTCTGAGGCCAATGCATCTAGTCTAGCCGGAAAAGCATAGAATCGGGTTGGAGCACTGGCTGGCTGGCCTCCACCCGACTGAATAACAGCTGGTTGAGCTCCCCTGTCTGGCCTCCACCTCTAGGACAACCCCTACCCACCTGTCCTCCACCTCTGGGTGGCCGGACTACTGGCGCTCATATCATAGGCTGATGGCCCTGCTGCACTGCCTTGCCCCGAAGCCTGGGGCAAAACCTCTTCATGTGACCTGGATCCCTACACTCGTAACAACCTCTCGGCACCATAGACTGTTGCCCTGAAGATTGGCCCTGATGACCGGAATACCCACTAGTGGAACCCTGAATGGTTGGGGGACGATATGAGCTCTTTGACATGGCACTGAAATAGGGACTGGAAGAACCCTGATGACTAGAATACCCACTGGAGGAACCCTGAGTAGCTGGCAGACGATAAGAACTCTCTGGCATGGCACTAAAATAAGGCCTCACAAGAGCGCCTCGAGGAGGTGGTGGTGGTGCTGAATATGGGGGCCTGCTGGGTTGGCCCCTCCCAAACTGACCTCTGCCCCTAACCGGAGCACCCCTAAAATCTCCATAAGTCCGAGCTCTCTTATCCTGCTACCCTTGCTCTCTACCCCTCAGACGGTAACCCTCAATCCTGCGGGCGATCTCCACTACTAGCTGATAAAGAGTCCCCATGTCCACCTCTCGGGTCATGATGGCCCTAATACCAGAATGCAACCCCTCTACAAATCTCTGCACTCTCTCTACGTCGGTAGGAAGTATCATAAGTGCGTGGTGAGACAACTCAGAAAACCTTGCCTCGTAGTCGGTCACTAACATCTGACCCTGCTCCAGCTGCTCGAACTGGTACCGCAGCTCTTCCCTCTCAGAGGGTGGGATATACCTATCTAGGAATAACTGAGTGAAGTGCTCCCAGGTGATCGGAGGAGAATCTGCTGACCTGCCAAGAACATAAGACTGCCATCATCTACGGGTCCTGCCCTCTAGCTGGAAATTGGTGAAGTCAACCCTATGAAACTACAGTATCCTCATGTTTTGCAGTCTGTCCCTGCACCTAACAATAAAATCATGAGCATCATCATGGTGCTTGCACCCGAAGACAAGAGGGTGAAGTTTAGTCCATCTGTCCAATAACTTATGCGGATCGCCGTCCACAGCTGGTCAGGGCTCAAGTGCTACTGCTGCAACTGGCTGGGCTCCGCCCACGGGTAGGGTACCCGAAGTCTGATAAACCGCATCTGGATGTCCTAGGGCCTGGGCAGTAGGGGTTTGTGCTCCCTGTCCCGCCTGAGATATGGCCGGGTTCGCTGGAAATAAACCAGCCTGGGTCATAGTGTCCATGAACCGCTTCATACGGCCCATGACCTCCTGAAAGCCCGGCGCTCTCATGAAATCCACCGGGGCAAGATCTGCTACAGACACCTCGCCCTGATCCTCAATGATAGGGTCCTCTGCTGGTGGTGCAACTGGGGCAGCTCTAGGACGCCCCCGTCCCTTACCTCGGGCCAGTGCCCTCCCCCAACCTCTACCTCGGCCTCTAGCAATGAGGGGAGAGGCCCCTCCCGGGTCTAGAATGTCGGCGGTGCGCGTTCGTACCATCTGTGAGAGAATAGAAGACTGAGATTTAGTATACTATCAATTGCACGACAGAAGATGAATAAAGAGAGATTTCCTAGCACCCTATAGCCTTCCAGAGATAAATACAGATGTCTCCGTACCGATCCGCAAGACTCTATTGGGTTTTCCCATTACTTGTGATACCAACGTGAACTTAGAGCTCTGCTCCCAAGTTGTCACGACCCAAATCCTAATCTAGGTCGCGATGGCACCCAACGCCGATGTTAGTCTAGCCAACATAATTAGTCTAGTGAGTTCCACTTAATTTTATAAGACTTTATTAATGATACTTGAGTTCTTTTCGCGAGCATGAGAAAATAACAAGCATTAAGGGCATTTTAATTGAAATGACCAAAAGTTAAGTTTTTAAATGGTTACATGTCCAAAAGAATAGTCTACCAATGTGTCTGTCAGGAGCTTGTGTCATAAGTATACATGTATCTAGTAGAAGGAAATCAAAAGAATTAATCTATCCTACTGTCTGAGAGGATATAGACAGAATAAAAAAAGGTAAAGACTCCAACGTGTTGCTGAATGCCATCAAGAGAAGCAACTCACCGTGGAATCTCTGAATCTAGTGGAGTCAAGAACGTGCTCCGGGCAAATAACCAGATGCACCTGCCTCAGAACCTGTACAATTAAGAACAGAAGCATAGCATGAGTACATAAACATTATATACCCAGTAAGTATCCAGTCTAATCTCGAAGAAGTAGTGACGAGAGGTCGACTTGACACTTACTAGGCCAAAACAATTTATCTAAATATAAGGCTAAGCATGAGTATCAAGATAAATAACAATAAGAACAAGAAACGATAAATCTTTTCACATGTATTTTTATGTGTCAATTCCTATCACACAGATTACTACTTTATCCTTCAGGGCAATTTTAATGGTTTAACAATCACAGGAAAATACCAAGCAATTAGCATGCACATAACATGTCGAGGACGTACGACCTGATCCAACAGAAAAATAAATGTGCACTGCCAGAGGGTCGAACGGCGCGAACCATAGATGCATCTATTAACCTGCCGAGGCGAACGACCTGCTCCCATGAGAGTAGTGGAATAAATCATCCCGCTTGCGGAATATAATTGCAAAGCGGTTTCACGTAAACATAACACATTATTCTAAATTCATTTTCCTTTTTTTTTTTCAAATTTATGACTTACTTAAAACCTTTAAATTCTTAAGATATTGATATAAACTTTCACTCAATGATGATAGCGCACATAAATCAATTAACAAAGTTCACGAGGTATGGTGTAAGCCTAAACTACCCGGACATAGAAAGAATAGTCACTACGCACGGTCTCTCGTCACTTAGTACGTATGTAGTCCCCCACAATTATTCACATGATCAATTATTTCACCTATGGGGAAGGTTCCCTCTTACGAGGTTAGAAAGGAGACTTACCTCGTATCAAGCCTACTTCCCGATTCAAGAATGCGCTCAAACCTCCAAATGTGACGCCCAACAACTCGAAACTAGTCAAACATTACATAGACTAATAAATATATGATCAAAAGTTCATAATTTCACCAACTAGGTGATTACCCAAGCCTATTTGTAAGATTCCTATAATTCACCCCCGGGCACAAATGCTCGGATTTCGGAAATTCTTGAAGAAAGTTGTTACCCATAACCTAAGGATCAATAATATATAATTTTTACTAGATTTCATCACAAATTTCGTGGTTAAATCTTATTTTTATCAAAGCCCTAGGTTTTACTCCAAACCTATAATTTTCACTAATTTACATGTTGAAATCTACTCATAACTATGTATTAAACTCACATGATGTAGGAATTACTTACCTCACAAAGCTAGGTGAAAATTTCCCCTTTGCAGCTCCCAAATCGCCCAAGTGTTGAGTGAAGTGAATCAAAAATGACAAACTCTCGTATTAAATGAAGGCTAATGCCTTCAGTGATTTTTGCACCTACGGCGCGTGGACCGCACCTGCGGTCTCGCTTCTGCGGAAAAGAGGGAGGCTGGCATGCATTGCACCTGCGAAGGGGTGCTCGCACTTGCGAAAGGGGGAACTGCATCTGCTGATTTTGACATCCGTTCAAAGATCTCATCTGCGAGGCATGGACCGCTTCTGCAGTCTCGCACCTACGGCTGGCCAATCGCAGGTGCGGTCGCACCAGAACTGGTGCACCAGTAGTTCACTTGAGCTGGGACTCGCCTCGCTCGACGTCTGAATGGAATCCGGGGCCCCCGAGGCCTCGTTCGAATATACCAACAAATTCTAAATCATAAAACGAACTCGCTCGAACCTATGGAACGCCCGAAACAACATTAAATCTAAGAATCATACCCCAAAACCAACTAAACTCAACTTATGAACTTTAAGTTCTTGAATTCACTTTCATCACGCCGAAACGTACTTATACTACTCGGAAGGACACCAAATTTTGTGAGCAAGTCATAAATGACACTACCGAACTATTCTCGATCTCGGAATTCCGTTTGGACCTCGATAACCTCAAAACACGCTCCAAACCTCGATTATAGAACTTCAAGAATCTTATTTCACTATTTGGCACCGAGACGCCCCCGGGTCATCCAAAACTCGTACGCCCAAGTCCGAAATCTTCATACAAACCTATTGGAATTTTCAAATCCCGATTCCGAGGTCATTCACTAAAAATGTTGACCGAAGTCATACTTGGCTTTTATGGCCAACTTTAAGGAACTAAGTGTTCTAATTCCAACCCAAACTCTTCCAAATCCCGAACCAACCATCCCCGCAAGTCATAGACCAGTAAAAGCAAGTACGAATAGTCTTATCTAGGAGCATGGGGTTCTATAAATCAAAACGACCGGTCGGGTCATTACAGTAAGCTAGTCCGGATACTACTGTTGTACTATTATTATAGTAAGTAAAACTAATGGGGGTTGAATATCAATGTAGAAAACTAATTAACCTTATTTTTACTGAAAAAATAACCTTATATATAAATCAATTGAACTTCAAAAAAAAGGAAGGAGATCCTAACTTGCCACAATCCTTTATCGTTACAAAATACAATTGATGTTTTGATCACGATATCTTCCCATCTCAAAATAGAATAAGGAAGAAAGGGAAGAAAAGGAAACTAATTCCTTCGTCTTGTTTAAACCTCAAAGAGATTTGCAGTGATAAGTGGCTACACAAGAGTGCCATACTTCAACAGTCTCACTAGATTAATTCCCTTCTCATTCACAAGAAAAGGAAGGCGTAAAATATTTTCCCTTTTGAATTCCATCATTTCTTTGTTTATTCAAACCAAACAAAGAACTGAATTTACTATTCAGCTTTTGCTTCCCTTTCTCCTCTTTTTCTATTTTCCCGATAAAGTGTCTGGACCAGGTTGGACGCACCTGGATTATTTCAGTTGCTACCTCTATCCACTAAAACACCTACTAATTTGTTTGACCGTTAGGCCACACCTTGAGAGTTCACTCCTTTCCAAGAGGAAAAGGAGAAACAACAAGAATACATTTATAAACCTAACGCATTTAGTAATCTATGCTACAAATGAAAGAGCCATTAAACTAAAAAGGCTGATAACATTACAAACTAAAAACACAGTTTTCATGCAAGCTCAAGAAGACCACAATTTTCAATTAAATTCAGCAAAAAATTACAATCTCGAATCAACATGCATTGCTTCAACATAAGTACAACATGTAGTGTAAAACTAATATTATTATCACTACAAGAAATCTGGTAAAAAGCGACCACAATAACCGATCAACGTTGGTCGCTTTTGGCAAATTATCGACCAAAACGCGTCCAAACACGCTTGGTCGCTATATTGGTGGTCCTTTTACCATTACCGACCAACGTTGGTCGCTAAGGTAAAAGGACTAACTGTACAATTTAAAGAACATACCGACCAACTTTGGTCGGTAACATATTTTAATAATTTAAATTTACCGACCAAAGTTGGTCGGTGTATTAAAATTATGTTATTTTATTAATTATTAAAATTTAAAAATTACCGACCAAAGTTAGTCGGTAAAGTAAAATATATATTATTTTATAAAATTTAAATTTAACTACACCGACCAAAGTTGGTCGGTAATTTTTAAATCTGGGTTCATTAACCGACCAACTTTGGTTACTAATGTTTAATTTTTTATTTTTTTTTAGACTTAAGCGACCAAGATTGGTCACTAATTTGCAGAAAATAATTTATTTTACTTAGATACCGACCAACTTTTGTCAGTTTTTTGGGTTTTAATTTTGGCATAAAATCCATGTTTTGGCAGCTACACCACCTATCAGCATACCAAAATCCCTAAATAACAATTCAATTCAATACCAAAATCCCTAAAACACAACAACAATAACACAACAACAACAACAACACAATTCAATAAATATATTAAAACTAACAAATTAAAGTCCAATAGAACTAACAAATTAAACTAACAAAACTAAGTTAAAGCTTATTACAACTAGTTCAAAACCGATTCTATTTGTCTAGTTCAAAGTATATAGAAGTCAATGAGTGTTTTGTACAACATCATCATCACCGTCTGATGAACTTTCATCTATAAGACAGTATAGAGAAGGATCTTGTGGAGGACGAAAAGAACGACCACGGGGAGGACGGGAGGAACGATCACGGGGAGGACGGGAGGAACGCTCACGTGTAGGTCGAGCCTCTGGCGATGACTCACGAGACCGGGGAATCGGAAAAGCTCCAATAGATAGGAGAGTTCTGATATGAGCTTCCATGCCAAGGTACTGAGCATCTCTAACCTTTTCTCTTTCCTTGGCCGCTTCTAGCTCGGATGTGAGCCTTGTCACAGTCTCTCGCATAGCGGAGAGTCTCTCCCCATCAAGTTGATCGACTTACGAGGAAGTTCCTATTCCTTGCATTCCACACTTATAGCTATGGAATTTCTTAACAGGAAGCCCGTATACTTTCCCCCATTTTGGACCGGCAGCAAACTCCATCCATATTCTTTCAGCATCCTCGTCCGAAGGTTGGGTTGGCTCGCCCGACTCATTAGGTGGATGAGTGCGGATGAATTCCTCCACGTTAGTTTGGAAGCGACCCTATACGAAAATTTACATTGAATTAGTATTTCAAAATTTATATAAAAGTAAATTAAAATACTTAATGAGAAGTGAAAACTTACATATACAGTCGAGGCCCAGTCCTCGACCCACTTTTTGTGATCCGTCTCTTTCTTCTTCTTTACAATATGTGTCTCCTTGAATATCTCATCTTGGTTTATTGGACGCCCCAACTTCTTTTCCTGAAAATAAATTAATTTAGTTAATAAACAGAATAGATATACTTTGAAAGTTAAAACAAATTAAGCAATTACGTATCAATCTTCTTTTATTGTCCCTAGGCTGATTGCACCTCCAGTGTGCAAGGAGCCTCCCTTCTCAGATGCGCGAGCTTTCTTTCTTTTTTCGCTCTTCTCTAAGAACTTTGCGGTAAGGCATTGCCTTTGCAAATAATCCCATAAATTTTGAAGTAACCAGTGAGGCTTCTTGTTCTTCTTTCTAGCTTCGGAGAAATTATGCAACAACCGCTTGCGAGTCAGGCTTCTTTCTTCTTTCTAGCTTCGGAGAAAGTATGCGACAACTGCTTGCGAGCTTTGTGATGAAAATTTGCAGCCACACTTCAGCGCTATAGCGGGTGTTCCCATACACTTGCTCTGTATTTCAAAAGTTAAATATTATATGAAAATATCATAAATAGAAATAATTAAACTGCTTAAAAGAACATTTATATCTTAAATTGATTGAAAATTTTCTCCTTCAGCGAGAATGGAAAATCAGTCAAGGTCACACAAGGACCATCATAAATCTTTTTGATGGCTTTAGTGATTATCCTTGTAGTCTTATTACTCGGGATGAACCTGCAATTTCACAAAAAAACACATTAATATATTAGTCAAAACTTTACAAAACAATAAATGCAAAAATAACAACTAACTCTTATCCATCACCCTCAGGGACTATGATGATCCTTCTATATTGATCATAATGCACCTCCTCGTCATCATCATCATCATCACCGTCCAAATCATGTATATCAGAGGCATGTGTGGAAGGTATGGGGGGGGGGTCAAAGCTACTACCTCGCAGGCGAAGGCCTGAAATAGATGGAGTCGCTGATGAAGATGGCTGTGATCCCTGTGACTGCAACATAGCTGGATGGACCCCAAGTGGCTATGATACTGATGGATGTGACCCGAGTGGCTGTGACCTGAGTGACTGTGACATGGATGGATGTGATCCATGCGATGCAGATGCCTGCGATCCACGTGGTCATGAGGGAGCTGGACTATATGCCGGACGTATAGTCATATGGCCCAGTGATGAAAGACCTGGTGTCTGCATGAAGGTGTAGGGCTCATGATGCTGTGGCAGCTCAGTATAGCCGTGGGATGGAGGATAAGACATAGGAATCTCTAAAGAGGGTGGAAAAGAAGAAGTATTATTTTCTACCCTCCTCTTTCACTTCCTAGCCTTTTCTCGACCCTGAGAACCAGTAGGGTCATTGTTACCTTGACCCTTGCCTGTCATCTGCATAATATAATACATATTTAGATTGAAACATATAAGAAATTAGCTATAAAACGAGAGTTATTTAAAAAACCAACTTTTTAAAGCTCATCGACGTATTGTTCCTCGTCCGAGAATTCTTCTTCCTCACTTGTTTGAGCTTCATCAGTTGATTCTTTGTCCTCATTTTCTATAATTGTTGCTTCATTTATATCAACTTCTTCCAATACGTGTTCATGACGTCCCAAACCATTTTCTAATTGATCGTCCACTATTTGGTTAACACTGGAGATATTGTTTTTATATGCAACATCTAACACATTCTCGACTTTCATCCTACATACAGGCTTAGTTTTTATTACAAACCACCGACCAGACTTATTCCGCCGCAATGGATAAGGAGCATAATACACTTGCCTAACATTATGTGTAATTATGAAAGGATCATAGCGATCATACTCTCTCGTAAGATTAATCTCAATTATGTTGTATTGGTTGTGTACTCTTTTACCTCTTGTTAGATTTGGGTCAAACCACTTGCATCTAAAGAGTATCAATTTCTTATATGGCCAACCTGTATATTATAGTTCTATTATTTCTTTGAGCACACCATAATAATCAATATCTCCAACTTGGTTTCCATCACCACCTTGAACCCACACCCCGCTGTTATTGCTATTTTTATTTTTAGAGCAATCCTCTTTATGGAACTTATAACCATTCACTACGTACTTAGACATTGTTGTGACCTGAAGCCCAGGTCCCCAAGATATATCTTTCAAAAATAGATTTACACCACTATTTGGATCATTTACCTACATATTGTTAAAAGAATTCATAAGTTAGCATAACTTACAACATTGTTTACCTACATAGTGTTAGAATATTATCAGGATAAACTTACAAATTGTTTGAACCACGTATCAAATCTCGTATATACAACATCATGGCCAAATTGACCCACGAAGTGACTGTGACACATCAAATATTTTTTTATTAGTTGCATTGAGATGTAATCACAGTAAATTTTGTATTTTGATAACTAATAAATCAATACTTACTTGAGAAATGGTACAACTTGGGGACAATTTAGCCACACATGAAGTGTAGCTGACTTGTACTCCATAGCACTCAAACTTCTCTTTCTAACATCCTTAGGACATCGGCCTGGTTGATTGAATATAGACATAGGCGGATATAATGGATCATTCACACATTTGACCATGTGCTTATTGGGCCTAATCCTAGCACATGGCACATTACTCTCAAACTAATAAGAATAAAAATGATCAGTTTCCTTTGCAAGATAAGCTTCGCATATAGATCCTTCAATCCTCTTCCTCTTCTTAACAAATTATTTGCATTTTCCAATTTTCCTACATAATGTCATGTTAGCTAAGAACATTCAAATAAAACAGAAAATTACATCAAACTTATAATATTACCTCTCAAAGGGATACATCCATCTACATTGAACAGGCCCTCCAAGTTATGCCTCGTGTACAAGGTGGATTGGAAGGTGTTCCATCACAACAAAAAAACCACATGGAAATATCCTTTCCATCTTACTAGAAGTTACACGAATATTCTGATCCATCCAGAGTAGGTTTTCTTCCCTTAATGTGGTAGAACAAAAGTCTTTGAAAAACAAACTAATCTCTGTGATGGGTTACCAGATGGTTTCAGGCAAACCACAAAATGCAATAGGCACTGAGGTCTCCATGAAAACATGATAGTCATGACTTTTCAAATGGCTCAACTTCCCTACCTCCATATCAATTTTTTTTCCAAGATTCGACACATAACCCTCAAGCATCTTCAATTTCATAACCCAATCACAAATTTGCTGTCTTTCCTCCAAAGTGATTGTATAACTTGCTTTGGGCTTGAATATCTTACCGTTTTTTGCTATCTGCAAGTATAATCCAGGACGCCTGCAATATTCTTGTAAGTCCATTCTAGCCTTCGGGGTTATCCTTTGTCTTACCTTTAACATCCATCACTGTGTTGAACAAATTGTCAAAATAATTATTCTCAATATGCATGACATCAAGGTTGTGATGGAGAAGATTATCCTTCCAATAAGGCAACTCCCAAAATATACTCTGCTTCGTCCAATTATGAGTAACACCGTATCCGGGGAATCTATAAGGTGGAGCTTCTGTAACTTTACTGAAGTTTTGGACCCTCTCCCAAATTTCCTTACCGGAAAGTAGCAGAGGTGGAGAATAATATTCCATTTTATTCTTTTTGAATGCATTTTTCATCCTTCTAAACTCATGATCAGGAGGAAAGAATTGACGATGACAATCAAACCATGATTGCTTTCGGCCATGTTTCAAAGTGAACGCTTTATTATTATCCATGCAGTAAGGACAAGCTAGCTTCCCAGCAGTCATCCACCCAGAAAACATTCCATACGCAGGAAAATCGTTAATAGTCCACATTAAATTAGCACGCAAATTGAAATTCTGCTTGGTTGATATGTCATAGGTTTCAACACCATCATACCACAATTGTTTTAGCTCATCAATCAAAGGTTGCAAATATACATCAATCAAACTTTTCGGATTACGTGGACCGGGGATAATACAGATGGACTAGTCATGCATAACTCGGGTGGTAGACTATAAGGTGTAAGAAAGACAGGCCAACATGAATATGGTATCGCAGATACAGAAAAAGGCGTGAAGCCATCGGCACACAGACCTAACCAAATGTTCCTTGGTTTACTAGCAAAATCTGGATATGTCCTATCAAAGTGCTTCCAAGCTTCTCCATCTGAAGGACGACACATAACACCAGGTGGTCTTCTATTTTCAAAGTGCCATCTCATATGAGGTGCAGAACTCATCGATGCATATAACCTCTTTAACCTAGGTATAAGAGGTAAATAATGCATCTCCTTGATAGCGACCATATTCCCGCTAGAAAGCCTCTTGAAACGAGGCTTTTCGCAAAATTTACAACTATCTAAAGTTGCATCATCTTTATACTATAACATGAAACCAACTTCACAACAATCAATTCTCATTGACGAAAGTCCTAACTTAGAAACCAATCTCTTTGCCTTATAGAAATCACCAGGTAAGTTGATATTAGGGTCAACTAGTTCACTCATAAGGTCAATGAAAGAGTCCATTGCTTCTTGAGAAATATTCCAATCAAATTTGATACTTAGTAATCTAACTGCAACAGACAACTCAGAGTGCGGACTTCCTTCAAGTAATGGACGACTAGCTTCCTCTAACTGTTCATAAAAATGTTTTGCGTCATCATTAGGAGTTTGTTCAACATTTTCATTGGGTTCACCCCCGAAATGCATCCCAAAAGCATCTGCAACCATACCATGAATTATAGAATCATGATTTGTATTCTCCACCGACCTACTACTTTCACCAACAATCGTGTTATGAAATATCCCACGGCTGTCGCAACCCAAATCCTAATCTAGGTCGCGATGGCGCCCATCGTCGATGTTAGGCTAGCCAATCTTATTAGTCTAGTGTGTCCCATTAAATTTTATCAAACTTTATTAACAATACTTTTTCTTGTCACGATCATGAGGAAAGAATTACAAGCATCAAAGACAATTTAACTGAAATAACCAAAAGTTAAGTTTTAAATAGATACATGCTTAAAAGAATAGTCTACCAATGTGTGTGCTAGGAACTGGTGTCACAAGTTTACAGGCATCTAGTAGAAGGAACCAAGAGAATACATCTACCCTATTGTTTGAGAGGATATAGACAGAATAACACACAAAAAAAGGAAAAGACTCCAACGTGCTGCTGAACGGCATCAAAGGAGGCAGCTCACCGTGGAATCCCTAAGACCCGAGGAGTCAAGAACGTGCTTCGGGTTGAAAGCCAAATGTACCCACCTCAGAACCTGTACAATTAAGTACAGAAGCATAGCATGAGTACATAAATATCATGTACCCAGTAAGTATCCAGTCTAATCTCGAAGAAGTAGTGACGGGTGGTCGACTTGACACTTACTAGGGCCAAAACAATTTATTTAATTATAAGTCTAAGCATGAATATCAAAGCTGAATAACAATAAACAAAAGAAATGAAAGTTCTTTCCACAAGTTCATTTAGGTGACAAATCCTGTTAAACATATTCCAACTTATTCTTCAAGGCCTTTATAACGGTTTAAAAATCATAGGAAAAACCAAGAAAATTAACATGCGCACAGAATGTCCAAGACATACGGCTCGATCCAACAGAAAAGTAAATGTGTACTGCCGAAGGGTCGAACAGCGCAAATCATAGATTCATCTATTAACCTGCCGAGGCGAACGACCCGCTCCCATAAGAGTACTGGAGGAAATCACCTGCTCGTAGATTATAATTTGCCAAGCGGTTTCAAATAAACATAGTACATTCTTCTAAATTCGTGTTTGAAATTAATGACTTACTTGAGACCTTTAAATTCTTAAGATGTTGGTGTAAACTCTCACTCAATGATAATCATGCAGATCAATCAATCAACAATGTTCACAAGGCATGGTGTAAGCCTAAACTACACAGACATAGCAAGAATAGTCACTACGCAAGGACTCTCGTCACCAATACGTACGTAGTCCCCCAAAATCATTCACATAATAAATTATTTCACCTATGGGGACAATTCCATCTTACAAGGTTATAAAGGAGACTTACCTCGTATCAAGCCTACTTCCCGATTCAAGAATGCGCTCAAACCTCCAAATTTGACGCCCAACTACTCGAAACTAGCCAAACATTACATAAACTAGTCAATCTAGGCTCGAAAGTTCATAATTCTATCATTTAAGTGATTACCCAAGCCAATTTGTAAGATTCTTAAAATTCACCCCCGGGCCTACATGCTCGGATTTCGGAAATTCTTAAAGAAAGTTATTACCCATAACCTAAGGATTAATATTATATGATTTTTACTAGATTCCATAACAATTTTCGTGGTTAAATCCCATTTTATTAAAAACCCTAGGTTTCACCCTAAACCCACAATTTTCACTAATCTTTATGTGTTAATCTACCCAAAAACTAAGTAATAAACTCATATTAAGTAGGAAATACATTACCTCAAGGTGCTAAGTCGAAATCTCTGTTTTTGGGAGCTCCTAAATCACCCAAAGTGTGATAAATTATCTCAAATGAGCTTAAGTCCCGATTTAAAGCAACCTCACTGCCTTCAGTCATTCCGCACCTGTGGCTTATGGACCGCGCCTGTGGACCAGTGTCCACATCTGCGGAAAGGGGAGGGGCTGGCCTGGGTCGCACCTGTGATTCCGCTTCTACGAAGAAGGGTCCGCACCTGCGAATCCTGGGCACCCCTTTGATGGTCGCGCCTGCGAGGCTTTGACCGCACCTGCGGTCTCGCACCTGCGGCTGTCCAGTCGCAGTTTCGGTCGCACCAGATCTGGTGCACCAACAACTCTTTTGAGCTGAAACTCGCCTCGCACGACGTATGAAAGGCATCTGGGGCCCTCGAGGCCTCGTACGAATACAACAACAAGCTCTAAATCATAAAATGGACTCGCTTAGACCTACGGAACGCCTGAAACAACATTAAATCTAAGAATCGTGCCCCAAACCCAACTAAACTCAACTTAAGAACTTTGGGTTCTTGGATTCACTTCCAATACGTCGAAACATACCTATACTGCTCGGAATGACACCAAATTTTGCGAGCAAGTCATAAATGACACTAGAGAACTATTCTCAGTCTCGAAATTCCGTTCGGACCTCGATAACACCAAAACACGTTCCAAACCTCAATGTTTGAACTTCAAAAATCATATTTCACTTTTTGGCGCCGAAACATCCCAGGGTCACCCAAAACCCGTTCCGGACATACGCCCAAGTACAAAATCCTCATACAAACCTATTGGGACCTTCAAATCCTGATTCTGAGGTCGTTTACTAAAAACGTTGACCGAAGTCAAACTTGGCCTTTAAGGCCACCCCTAAGGAACTAAGTGTTCCAACTCCAACCCAAACTCATCCAAATTCCCGAACCAACCATCCCCACAAGTCATAAATCAATAAAAGCAAGTACATGAAGTCTTATTGAGGGTATTGGGGTTTTAGAAAGCAAAACGACCGATCGGGTCGTTACATTCTCCACCTCTTAAACAATCGTTCGTCCTCGAACGAGTCTAGAATCATGCCTGGAGTGCTGAATAAGTGAGGATATCTGCTCCGCATGTCCTCCTCGGATTCCCAAGTCACCTCCTCGACTGTTTGTCCCCTCCACTGGACCCTCATGGAGGAAACCCTCTTAGACCTCAACTGGCGCTCCTGCCTATCAATAATAGCAATGGGCTCCTCCTTGTAGACCAACCTCTGGTCTAGCTGAATGCTACTTAAGTCTAACACATGAGATAAGTCAGCGTGGTACCTCCGGAGCATAGATATATGAAAAAATGGATGAACACCTGATAAGCTGGGAGGTAGAGCAATCTTATAAGCAACCTCCCCAACTCACCCCAACACCTCGAATGGGCCTATAAACCTTGGGCTCAGCTTGCCCTTCTTCCCGAACCTCATAATACCCTTCATCGGCGAGACTTTCAAGAGAACCTTCTCGCTGACCATGAATGATACATCACACACCTTCTGATCCGCGTAACTTTTCTGCCTAGACTATGCCGTGCAAAGCCTCTCCTGAATCTGCTTCACCTTCTCCAGGGCCTCCTTTACCAAGTCAGTGCCATAGATCTTAGCCTCGCCGGGCTCAAACCACCCGATGGAAGAACGGCATCACCGAGCATATAGAGCCTCAAATGGAGCCATCTAAATGCTGGACTGATAGCTGTTGTTGTACGCAAACTAGGCCAAGGGAAAGAACTGGTCCCACTGCCCTCTGAAGTCAATCACACATGCCCGGAGCATGTCCTCCAGTATCTAGATTGTCCGCTCCGACTTCCCGTCGGTCTATGGATGAAATGCTGTGCTGAGATCTACACGGGTTGCACAACTCACTCTGTACGGCTCTCCAAAAATGCGAGGCAAACTGAGGACCTCTATATGATATGATGGATACCAGCACACCGTGCAATCGGACTATCTCCTGAATGTAGATCTGTGTCACGCCCCAAACTAGGGAAGGCACGACAGGCAATCGATACTATATTCGATCAAGTTAGCCACTAAACATACTAGCTAACTAAACTGGGGTCCCAACAGATCGGGTAACACAACATCTGAAATACTAAGCCTGGACCGTTAAGGTCATGACCTGAATAACAATAAGCCATATAAACAAAGGTAGACAAGCCAAAATAATAAAGTACTAGCTGGCAGACGAGGCTGCGACTGAATACATACATGCCTACACACATATATATACATGCCAAGCCTATGGGTTGGAGACTGAAAGCTGCAAAAAGAAACCCAGAAAACTGTGTCCACAATAGCCTCTAAGAGTATCATAAGCACTGTCGGGAAAAGGCCCCGACTATATCCAAACTTTACAACAAAAGTAACCATCCTACGAAATCTCCAGGAAGAGGTGGAGCTTACCAACTCAGAGTTGAACCCCGGAATCCTAGCGGAGGGGTCGATCAGAGTCCCTACCTGGACCTGCACACACGAAACAACAATGCAGTGTCCCTAGGAAATGGTACATCAGTACGAATAAAAATGTACTGGTATGTAAGGGAGAAAGTAGAATCATACATAGCTGATGTAAAAAGGGTAATAGAGATACCACCTGACACTGAAACTCTGATAGCCTCCATGGCCGACATCCGACCTCATAGTAATCAAATATGCATGGTATGCTCGTGTAATCGTATGTCATGAATACATATATATTGATGAAAATGCATGATACACCCAACCAAATGCTAGCAATGGCGGTCTCTCCCGGTAGCTAACCGGTATCATATTGCCAACCTGTGGCCATCTGTACAATATATATAGTCTTTCGGGCAAATAGGACCCTTACCTCCGATTATAGCTCGAAGTTCATGCATAATATGCCATGTAATGATATGAACTTTGAATGCACATAATAGTCCATAACAAGAACTTAGCCAATCTTGGCTCATTGGTACTCTTATTCTCATAATCTCATAATCACCTTCGTATCGCATACAAATGTCTCGTGGAACCTCATATGTTTTTTTGAATAAGCTTGAAAACTTAACTCAAATTTTAGAAAGATAACTTAACTCTGAAGATGTTCATAAAAGCTTAAGGTTCTTCACTTAGTCCCTATACCTGATTTCTTGATAATTAGTAAAAGAAAGTATTTCAAAAATCAAGGTGTTTTAGTAGTTTAAACATAAA
>ML433068.1:0-87240 GCA_005239525.1 Nicotiana knightiana
GGGCATTTACACAAACACTTGGTGGGCAGTATTCACCGGAGCCCCCAATTAATCAAGTTGAAATTCCAGTCACAACCACAATGTCCCAAACTTCACCCAACTAAATCAAGGCATACAACACCCCCAAATACCATCACCCACAAGTACTACACATACACTACCAATTACTTCTACTAAACAAGAAGAAAAACTACTACTTTCAACAATGGAAAAAGAAAGAACAAAAACTACAAAAATAGAAAAAATTAGTAAAGAAAACACATACATGTGTGTTAAAGGAGTGAGAAGTGGAGAATTGGGTTATGGTTGGAGTGAGCAAGAGACTTGGGGCGTGTAAATACTTGGGTATGGGTGGGGAGAGTATTCTTAGAAGAAGAAGAGAAAAAAAGAAGAAGAAAGGCTTTTGGAGATGTGGGTGTGGGAGATGTGGGAGAGATGGGTTAGGTTTGGGTAATTAGAAAAAGTAAAGGTCAATAAACTAAAAAAAATAATAATATAATAAAAACTTGCTTGGTCTGCGACGGAAATAGCGCAGTCAGTAGCGCGCCCATAGCGCGACCGCGCTAGTGGAGACAAAACATATGGCCATATGTGCAGCCACTAGCGCGGTCACTAGCGCGCCCGCGCTAGTGGCGTCGAGACGGGACAAAAAAGTAGGCCATTAGCGCGACCACTACCACGCTCAGTAGCACGTCGCGCTACCCCAGACCTCAAAATACTTCAATTTTTTTTTCCTGACTTTTTCCTGAGAGTGGCTTGAGTCTACCCTCGCTCGCCGACACCTGCATATGTTAGTACTTACAACAATTCAATTACTCATCCCTTACACTATAAACATTATACATTGGGTTGCCTCCCAACCAGCACCTTAGTTAATGTCGTGGCACGACAATTACAACAAAGCAATGGGTTGCCTCCCATGAAGTGCTTGATTTAACATCGCTGCATGACGCAGAATGAGCACATTTAAGGATCGCTCGACCTCTTAGGTTCAGTGAGATGCATCACAGACACTTCCTTGTTCTCGTCCATACCCACATACGATTTCAAGCATGCCTATTAACTCTGAAGGTGTGGGAATCTTTTTCATAAACAATCTCTACAACACCTGAGGGAAACACTTTGACCACACAAAATGGTCCAGACCATCAAGACTTGAGTTTACGCGGAAACAGTCTCAATCATGAGTTATAGAGCAGCAACATATCTCCGGGTTTGAAGTTTCGATCCAAAATGTTCTTGTCGTGTAGCCTCTTCATTCTTTCCTTGTACAACCTCGTGCTTCCAAAGGACAAGATACCTGAATTCATCTAGCCCATGTAGTTCAGTGACTCGACTTGTGCCCGCAGCATCAAGGTCCATATTTAACCGTTTCAGTGCCCACCAAGCTCGATGTTCCAGTTCTACCGGCAGGTGACAGGCCTTTCTGAACACCAACTTGTACGGTGACATACTAATTGGAGTTTTGAATGCAGTTCTGTAGGCCCAGAGTGCATCATCCAGCTTTTTCTCCCAATCAGTTCTTGTGGCGTTTACAGTTTTTGTCAGCACACTCTTTATTTCTCGATTTGACACTCAACATGTCCACTTGTCTGAGGGTGATATGGGGTTTCCACCTTGTGGCGCACATCGTACTTTGCTAACAGCTTCTCGAAGGCACGATTGCAGATATGGGTGCCTCCGTCACTGATGATGGCCCTTGGGGTTCCAAAGCGGGTGAATATATTCTTCTTCAAGAACCCCACCACCACTCGTGCATCATTGGTGGGGAGTGTTGAAGCTTCCACCCGTTTGGACACATAGTCTACAACAACAAGTATGTACTTATTGCCATAGGAGCTGACAAAGGGACCATCAAGTCAATCCCCCATACATAAACACCTCAACCTCTTGAATCGGGTTCATGGGCATCTCGTGACGACATGATATGTTCCCCGTCCTTTGACATTCGCCACAGCCCTTCACCCATTGGTGTGCTTCCTTGAATACAGTTGGCCAGTAGAATCCGTCCTCTAGAACATTAGCTGATGTTCTGCCTCCTCCAAAATGCCCTCCATACGCTGATGCGTGACATGCCTGCAAAACAGAAAATTGCTCTATCTCGGGGACGCATCTCCAGATCATATTGCCAATACAAATTCTAAAAAGGTAAGGTTCATCCCAATGATAATTGCTGCAGTCACAATAAAACTTTTTCTTTTGAGCAGAAGAGAGTTCATAGAGTTCTATACCACTTGCCAGGTAATTTGCAATATCTGCATACCATGGCACTTCCTCCATGCTTGTTGCGAGTAGTTGCTTGTCTGGAAAAGTTTCCAAAATATCCTCTACTTCCACTACATTTTTAGCTCCTTCAAGTCGTGACAGATGATCCGCGACTTGATTTTCCGTGCCCTTACGGTCACGGATCTCTAGATCGAATTCTTGCAGTAGTAGCACCCAACGAATCAGGCGCGGGATGGATTCCTTCCTCTCAATAAAATACCTGAGGGAAACATGGTCAGCGTAAACAATCACCTTAGAGCCGATCAGGTATGATATGAACTTATCAAAAGCAAACACCACTGCCAGCATCTCTTTTTCGGTCACATTGTAGTTCAGTTGAGCTCCACTTAATGTCCTACTCGTGTAGTAGATTGGGTGCATTGTCTTTTCCTTCCACTGTCCCAACAATGTTCCCACTGCGTAGTCACTAGAATCACACATGAGCTCAAATAGTTGCTCCCAGTCGGGGGCAACAATGATTGGTGCAGTGACTAACCTCTTTTTCAGCTCCTCAAAAACTACCCTGCAATCATTAGAAAACACAAAAGGGTTATCTTTTTCAAGCAAATTACACAGGGGGTTGGCGATTTTGAAGAAGTCTCTGATGAAACACTGGTAAAACTCGACATGCCCAAGGAAGCTCCTTACTTCTTTAACCGATGTGGGATGTGGGTGTTTTGCTATAACATAAACTTTAGCATGATCCACCTCAATTCCTTTGCTTGACACCAAGTGCCCCAAGACTATCCCCTCTTGTACCATGAAATGGCACATCTCCCAAGTAAGCACAAGGTTCATCTCAATACACCGCTTCAGCACTCGGGTCAGATTTGCTAGGTACTCATCGAATGAATTTCCCACTACTGAGAAATCATCCATGAACACCTCCATTATATACTCGACCATGTCAGTGAATATGGCCATCATGCACCTTTTAAATGTGGCAGGTGCATTGGATAAGACAAAGGACATCCATCTGAAGGCAAAAATCCCATAGGGACATGTGAATGAGGTCTTTTCTCTGTCTTCCGGGGCAATGGAAATTTGGTTGTACCCCGAGTACCCATCCAGAAAATAAAAATGAGACCTCCCTGCTAGTTTGTCGAATATCTGATTGATGAAGGGAAGTGGGAAGTGATCTTTCTGGTGGCTAGATTCAACTTTCTGTAGTCCATGCAAATTCTACAGCCCGTGACGGTTCTTGTAGATATCAGCTCATTGTTGTCATTTCTTACAACCGTCATGCCACCTTTCTTAGGAATACATTGCACCGGGCTAACCCAGTTGCTGTCAGAGATGGGAAAAATGATTCCCGCATTCAATCACTTTATAATTTCCTTCTTTACCACTTCCTTCATGTTTGGGTTCATCCGCCTTTGGTGTTCCCTGGAATGTTTGTGCCCCTCTTCCAGCATGATTTTGTGCATACAGTATGCCGGGCTGATCCTTTTTATGTCTGGCATGGTCCACCCAATGGCAGTCTTACACTCAGTGAGTACCTGTAAGAGTTGTTTTGCCTTCACATCTAACAAACTGGATGAGCTAATAATAGGTAAAGTAGAGTTGGGTCCTAGAAACGCGTACCTGAGATGGGCTGGCAATGGCTTCAATTCCAGCTTTGGTGGTTCTTCAACCGACGACTTGGCTGGCGGAGTCTCTCTCTTTTCTAAGTGTAGGGGCTCGAATTCCAGTTACCTCGGCCACACGCCTTTGCCCTCAAGAGCCAACACATATTCTGCCAATTCCTCCCCATTTTACACATCCAAATTCATCAAACATGCAGCAAGGGGGTCCTCAATAGTCAGGGACTCATCATCATCCTCCAGTATCACATCCACGACATCAATAAAAGAACAATTGGAAAATTCACTTGGCTGCCTCATGAATTTTTGCACATTGAATGTGATTTCCTCGTTATTCAATCTCATTTTGAGCTCCCAGTTTCACAATCAATGAGGGCTCGCCCTGTGGCCAAGAATGGTCTTCCCAAAATTATGGGAATATCCTCATCCACTCTGCAGTCCACTATCACAAAATCTACAGGGAACACAAACTTCCCTACCTGCACCAATACGTCATCAAGAATGCTTGACGGTCTCTTTACCGTCCTGTCTGCTAGCTGCAAAAACATAGAGGTCGGTCTAGCTCTACCAATCCCCAACCTCTTATAGATGGCCAGAGGCATAAGATTAATGCTGGCCCCTAAATCACAAAGTGCCTTGGCAATGGCAAAGTTACCAATGGTGCAGGGAATGGTGAAACTCCCTAGGTCAGACAGCTTTTTCGCAATTGGTAGGGTCACAATGGCACTGCAGGTCTGAGTAAGGGTCACTGTGGCCAAGTCTTAGAAGTCGAATTTTTGGGACATCAAGTCCTTCATCATTTTGGCATAACCAGGCATCTCCTTCAGAGCATCAATCAAAGGAATATTTACCTGTATTTTTTTCAACATATCCAAGAACTTTTTATACTGCTCAACTTTCTGGTACTTGGCCAGTCTCTGTGGGAATGGTGCTGGAGGTATCTACTTCCTAATGATTTTGGATTTTTCTTTGTCAGATACTACCTCTATCACCGGTTCCTAGGCTGTCTCAGCTTCTTTCTCAGTCTCAACTTGCGTGCTTGGTTCTTCTTGGGTAGGCTGCACTGTCACCTCAGTCAGTTTTGTTGAATCATCAATTTCAATGGGCACTGGTACCAGTGTCTCAGCCTGTCTGCTTTCTCGAGCTCTTTCCTGCTCCAAGTCTAAGTCCCTTCCATTTCGTAGACTCACCGCCATCAGCTGCTGTGGACCCTGATCTTTAGGATTTACTGAGTGTCAGCAAGCAATGTCCCAAGAGGATGATTATTCAAAGACATCGAGATCTGGCCCATTTGCACTTTAATATTTTTTATAGTTGACTCATGTGTATCTACTCTTTCACTTATTTTTGCAGTTGACCTAATAACCTGCTGCATCATTACTTCAAGTCTGGAAAACCCATCTTCCTGTCTCCCACCATGTTGTTGCTGAGGGGGTTGATAAGCCTGTTGCTGATTCTGATTCTGATTATTGTACCCATGTGGCCTTTGGTATGGCGCCACATTACCATGAGGTCGCATGGCTCCCATGTTTCAATTGTTGTGCTGCTGTTGAACTGGCATGTATGGTTGATTTTGTTGGCCCCAATTCTGTCCACCCTCTTGCTGGCCCCCATAATTCGACACATAGTTCATATTTTCAGGGTAGTGATGATGATCACATTCAGCATTCCACTGATTACCAAGTGGCTGACTAATGCAAGATGTGCATAAGTCCCTATTGGTTGTATCCACAATACGTACCTGCTGGTTTTGCCCTGACTCCTCCACCTTTTTGGTGACTATGCTCATCTGTGTTATCAAGGTGGCCATATTTTCAGCAAGATTGTTGGATGGATCTAACGGCACTGAGTGAACTACTGGAGTAATGGGTGCATTCCTGGTTGTCCACCCCGAATTCTGTGCCATTTTATCAAGTAGGATCTAGCTTTATCTCCATGTTTTGCTCAAGAATGCTCCACCAGCTGAAGCATCTACATTTTCCTTTACACTATCCGCCAGACTTATATAGAAACGCTGCCCCAACATCTGCTCTGGAATACCATGGTGTGGACAGATAACAAACATTCCTTAAAATTGTTCCCATGTTTCCTGCAATGTTTCAGTTGGCTTCTGTTTGAAGCTCAAGATTTCATCAATTTGTTGAGATGTGTTGTTGGGTGGATGGAATTTGTTTACGAACTGCTTAACTAACTCTTCCCACGTGGTAATGGAATTAATGGGGAGCGAGTTTACCCAAGTCTGGGCTGCTCCTGTCACTGAGAATGGAAACAACAATAGTTTTATTGCTTCCTGAGTGACGTTTGGCTGCCTCTGAGTCTTGCAAATCGACAAGAAATTCTTCAAATGCTGTTGGGGATCCTCAATGTATGACCCCGAAAATAGTCCCTTGTTTTGCAGCAAGTGCACCATATTGTTTTTAATCTGAAAGGACTCAGCCTGTATCTGAGAGACTACTATCCCAGTGGCCAAATTCTCCGCAGTGGGTTGTGCCTAGTCATATAAAGGAGCCTCTGGCACAAGAGGTGCCACTATCTGCACAATTGGGTCTACCACATCGTCCCCATTGTTGTTCTTGTTGTTTAGATCTGCCATGTCGGGTTCAAGTTGTTCAATTGATTGTTGTTGTTTGCTTTTTCGGTTGGCCCGGTTCAAGGCCTTGAAAATTTTCTCGGGGTCTGATAAGGCTTCAAATACTTCACCAGTTCTCGATGAGTTTCTAGGCATGCACATGTACAACCAAGTTAGCTAACGTTAAAATTTCAATGTATAGATGAAAATTGAAGAAAGTTGACTATACTTAAGAATTTTGTATTTCTTCCAACTGTAATTGATAACACCGGCAACGACGCCAAAATTTGATCACGCCCAACTATGCCTTATAAACAGGACTAAGCGGACGTTGCAAATATAATCTGAGCATTTCACCTAGAGTCCAATCCCACAGGGAATTAACCTATCAATTATAGTTGTTAGACTCACTCGATTCTTCATACTCAACTTCCCAAAGATTATGAATATCAATTGTTGGTGTTTCTACTAATTAAAACTGAATGAAATTAATTAAACTAGAATATAAGTATTGCTGGGTTGTAAACAAATGCGAGAAAGATCTAAGGTTATGGTTTCCCCTGTTGAAAGAATCCCTTCTTGTATATTTCATATAGTTTGACCTAATTATCTCTATAAATCATGAGCACTCTTGTTACCACAAATCTCTCCCGAGTAATTACGATAATTTACTAGACGCACTCTCCCGAGTTACGCTAGCTATCTTTTAGTATAGCTCACTTTAGATTGCACCCAAGGTATCGTTATCCCTAATCCACCCTTTAAACCCTCGGTTATGGATCCCTCCTATACTTTGGGAGTGGTGTTGTTCAACAAATACCTAAATATTCACTCTCTCCCGAGTAGATACACACTAAATAGGCACAGCTAATTGAGATCCCTTCAACCAACTACAACAAGAACTTAGTTGAACAAATAGAGATTATAACCAACCAAACTATATTAATATAACAAGATATTCATCCTCAACAGGTTCCACCAAAACCTTACTAAATAAGTTAGCTACTCATAACTATGCTAAAAACAACAATAAAAGAATTCATCAATAATGGTAGAAACACAAGGAAGAAAGATGAGATTTGATGCCCAATTGTCCTCCTTGACTCTTGCCTTTTTCTTTTCTTGAACAAGACATTAAACCCTGATAATCCTCTCTTTTGGGCGAGTTGAACCTTATATAGGTTAAGTGGAATTGTCCTAAGCTTCCAATTTTACCGCGGAAAAATAACGTGTGCAAACTGGACTAGCACGACCGCGCTAGTGAAAGCGCTACTGGCCGCGCTAATGGCTAAGTGTACTGCCTCTGATTGATGTGCTAGCGCGGTCGTACTACTGGGCACGCTAAGGCCGCACTAATGGGCCTTCATTCTGCCTCAAGCACCTGGGACTAGCGCGGCCGCGCTAGTGGACTATTAGTCTGCCTTAGCGATTTTCTTCCTTCTTTTCACACGCTAGAAACTCCAAGGGGCATTTCTCCTTCAATTTGGCTCCAAACACCATTCTAGGTCCTCATAAGCACACTTTGCTCCTGCGAAACATAAAATATACAATTAGAGTCATTTTAACACCATTTAACATTCCTAAGACAGTGAAGCGTAATGAAGTTGGAGTATAAATAGACGCTAATCTACGTGAATCTACCCTATTATGAATAAGTTATCTAAATCTCTTATGAGGTTGAGCAATTATGAGAGATTTTCTACAATTCAATTAATTATAGGCAGTTTATGAAAATATAGCATGACAATAGAAGATGTAAAACCTTTGGTTAAGTCAAAATCAGGGTCAAGTGGGCGGTAAGGGTGAATCCTCAAGCAATTAGCTCTAATCAAAGCATGTAGGAGTGAAACTAGCAATTTAGAACTCAAGAATATCAAGAACAACTTCATACAAGGTGAATATAAGGACCTAAGAGCCTTAAAAGGTCAACCTTCTACAAATAAGTCCGAGCACACACTCGTCACCTCGCGTACACGGACTACAATCAACATAGAAGACTCAAATCCTAAGGGGTAATTCCCCCCCCACAAGGTTAGGCAAGATACTTACCTAAAAGACGACAACCCGATACTCTAAAATGGACTTCTCGGGTGAAAAGGCCTCCGAATGGCTCAAAACCAACTAAAACAACTTCAAAACATACATAAAACTTATAAGGAACTATTCCGGATAATAAAGATTCAATATTTATCAAATTCTAAAAACCGGTCCAAAAGTCGACCCCCAGGCCCGGACCTCGGAACCCGACAAATTTTATAAAATCCGAATACTCATTCCAATATGAATTCAAGCATACAAAAATTATCAAATTCGGATTTTTCGTCCCTCAAATCATGATTTTTCATTTTAGAAAATTTTCTTCAAAAACCAACATTTTTTTCAACCCAAAACACAAATTTAATGATAGAAATGAAGGTAAAATTATGGGATACATTAAATACTTGGTGAAGAACACTTACCCAAACAAGTTTCTTGAAAACCCCCAAAAATCGCTCCCAAGTCCGAAGTCCAAAACACAAAATGTGAAGAAAAATGGCCAACCCTCGCTTAAATGAATCTGCCAGGACTTCCGCACATGGGGTCAAAAAGGCACATCTGTGCAACCGCTTCTGCGGTCCATCTAACCACACCTGCGACTTTTCAGTTAAGGCCCACAACCGCATCTGCGTCTCAAGAACTGCACCTGCGGTCCACATGTGCGGCCATCTCTCCGCATCTACAGAGACTGACCTTACTAGAATTCCTCACGCCTGCGCTTCCTCCACCGCACCTGCGACCATCGCACTTGCGCCCAAGGTCCACAGGTGCGATTACACAAGAACTCAGCCTTCCCAACACCATGAAATTCATCTGCGACTCGTCCGAAACACACCGGGGGACCTCGGGACCCAGTTCAAGCATACCAACAGGTTCCATACTCTAACAAGGACCCGCTCGAAGTCTCAAATCACAACAAAACACGATGAAGCTATGAATCGCACCATGAATCGAGCTTATAAACTTCCAATTCTTTAAACTTCTAAACTCGTGCCGAAACCTATCAATTCAACCCGGAATGACGCCAAATTTAGCAGACAAGTCCCAATTCACATAATGGAGCTGCTCCAATTCTCAAAATCGCATTCCGACCCCGATATCCTAAAAAGTCAAATGTGGTCAAACCACTCCAATTTTCTAACTTCAAATGTTCCAACTTTTGCCGAATTGCCTCAAATTACTCCACGGACCTCCAAATCCATATCTGGATGCACGTCTAAGCTCAAAATCACCATAAGAAGCTATTGGCATTATCCAAAAATTATTCTGGTGTCGTTTACATAAAAAGACAAGTTCCGGCCAAATTCCACCGCTTTAGCTTCCAAAATAATATTCCTTCTTCCAATTCTACTCTGAATCATCCGGTAACTGAATCCAACCATGCACGCATGTCGATATATCCAATATGAAGCTGTTCAAGACCTTATGTCACCGAACGGAGCTTAAATTCTTAAAAAAACCGGTCGGGTCGTTACAATAGCTCACCACGAAGTCGCCAATATAGTGCTCCTATGCAACTTAATGATACCGCTAATATCAATCTCATAACGTGCACAAAATATGCGTAAGTGTAGTATAAGTTCAAAACAACGGTACCCGGTAGTATCAATTCTAGCCTCAAAGAAGTAATGGCGAGGGGTCGACATCAACACTCACCATCCATTCAATAATCAAGTAAATCATAAACAAAATACGAAAATAAGTATGCTATCATAAAAAATATGACAACTCAAAGAAACTCAGGTTGTACAGAATTTATGCATGCTTAATAGACAAAGCGAGTAATTAAGGAATCAACACCTCGATCCTCAAAACAAAATATACTTCATGTCAACAAATAAATTATATTAAATCACTACATGAGTCAAAGATATATACATGTGTATGCTCAGGATCCAATCTTAATATGTATAACAGCCAATGCGTGAGTCTAAGTTTTCAATGCATGCCCCTGATCCAATACCGATATATATAAGAGCCAATGCATAAGTATAAACTTCTAATTCATGTCCCGAATCTAATATCAATAACTCACAACACAAATCTATTTGCCTAACATAGGCCATGTGTCCAACAAGCAGCAAAAGAATTATGGGTGCCTACGCACACATAGCCCAAGGTAACATGAGTAATCACCCGACTCTAGAGAGACAAATCTATATCCAAGCATTGATTATTTTATATTTAATTATCATTAATCAATCATTGAAGCGCACAACCCAATCTAAAACAATATTATCACCAGTCAACCGTTGTGACGTGCAATCCGATTCAACCTTATAACATGAATAATCGATAACCAATATCTACTCACATTGTCCTTAGTGAAAAATTGCTCAATATTTCCACAACATCAAACACTTCAAAGCATGCATATGTAAATGAAATAATATAATAAAAAGGCACCAGACTAATAATAAGAATGTGGATATAAAGCTCATATGACTAAAAGATGGCTATGGCAAATCATATACTCAATTTACCACAACGGCTAAATAGGCTACTTAGCATGTTCTAGCTTAATCATATTATTTATCATGAGTCAATTAGGCTATAAAAAGCACAAAAATCATGGAGCAAATAAGACAAGTATATGACTACGGATATATAATAAAGCCTAACACGACAACAAATCCTTCATTTCAAATCAACAAGTCATAATCCTAGGCATGCTATCAAGTCTGAATATACATAGAATTAGTTAAACATGTATAATGACTTCATATAATCCAACAAATCACAATTCAAGTCAATAGTACCAGATATGGTCAAGATTGAGCTACGCATATACGCTCGTCAACCCTCATGTATTGTGCTTCCTAAATCATAAATCAAGGAGAAAATAAATCACCTATGAAAAAAGTTCCCTCTTATAAGGATAGATAAGAGACTTACCTCTGCCCCGTAAGCTAAAATCAAGCAAAAATCGCCTACCATCCAAATTCATTTCTAAAAAAGTCGAATACAGTCAAATACAACTCAAGAACGTCAAATAAAGCCATAAAAATAACTCCAAAGAGTAAAGTTTCAATATTCAGTCAAATTTCCAAAAGTCAACCCGGGCCTAGACGGATAAAACACGAGTCAAGGGGTAGATCCTCACTCCATAAATCAACGAGTCCAAATTTGTGATTAGATTCCAATACCGGTTCAAAATCGAGCCTCAAATTCCTAAAATACGCCCTCTTAAGTTGTAGACAAAAACTCCAAATTTCACTTTAAAATTTCAAGTTTCAGGTGTAGAAATTCATGAAAACTTAAGATATAAAGCCAAATCCAAGTGAAAATTACTTACCTCTAACGTAGTAGTGAAATTTCTCTTCAAATTCTCCTTCTTCCTAAGCCATAAGCTCAAAATATGAAATAATTGGCAAAAGTAACACTTAAAGGTCTGCTCTAGGTAAACTTTTACAATTGTGTCTGCCCATCGCAATCGCAAAGGCCAAACAACATCCAACGCCCAAGTACACTTTGCGAACGCGATTCACCTGCTACCAACTCTAAGCGAACGCAGAGCACCAAGCCCCATCCAAATTACTTTGCTTTGAAAATCACGATGCTCCTAATAATGACATTACGCGAATGCAAAACTCTAGATCGCATTTGCGATAAACAAAAACTCCCCTGCCTCAATTACCTTCCGCGATCGAAACCTGATAACAACAAAGTCAACTCCCGATCAAATTTATGAACTCTATAATTTTTTAAGTTGCCAACTTTCGACAAATAGGGTCAAAATCTTTTAGGAACATCCAAATCCAAATCTAACACACGCCCAAGTCCAAAATCACCATACGAACCTACTAAAACCATCAAATCTCGATTCTAAAGTCATTTACTCAAAAGTCAAACATTTGTCAACTCTTCCAACTTAAGGCTTCCGAATTGAGAATTATTCTTTCAAATCAATCCCGAACCTCTTGAAATCAAACCCAACAATATAGTAAGGAATAATGCATCAAGTGAAGCTACTCAAAGTCTCAAACCATTGACAAATTTTTAAAGCTCAAAACGATCGGTCAGATCATTACATTTTGCACCACTTTAACATATATTCGTTCTCGAACGTGCCAAGAGTCGTTCCAAAGCTGCCAAATCACTGTATAACTCATCATACACATATATAAATATGATATCATTATACCTCAAACCATATAATCCCATTAATACAATTCGGACTGAAGATCCTTCATTCAACTTTTATTCATAAGTCTTAAAATGGAATTCAATCATTCGAAATTCCTTGTAAGATCCGATTCATGCAAATTTATACTGTACCGAATCCCCAAAAGCAGTTTAAAACCAAAATTATACTCCCAATATTTAACCACATGACGTACTGCATAATTCATATGTCGATAATGGTATCTTCCGTCCATAATAGATGTTCATTACAAAACTCGGTACCAGTAATATACCTCATGATAAATAAACCTCGTTCCAAACCTTCCTAATGCCGTTATGAAAAAAGAAATGTGTAGGAACTCATAATCACCTATCAAACCAACAAGTCGTAGAGCTCTCTCGTCCGACAAGAACCACTACCTAATTCTAAGTTGATTAGTGACATTCTTCTTCCAAACATACATTGTACAAATATGATTCCACTGAGTCTAGATCCAATAACCTCATCTCACCCAATAAAAATTGCTCGATCGATAGGCCACGTCAGATACCATCAAGAACCTCATATACCACGATCCGTGCTCCAAATAACAACATATGAAGTATGATCAATAATGGGAATGGAATTATGAGGACTATCCAAAAAATGTAGAAGATATAACAAAAAAACATAAGGATATGGCTTCATCCAACAAAGGATGAGCAAAACACTTGAAATAAGCTCAAGGAATTATATCCATCATAACTCTGTTGCAGTGTGCAACCCGATCCACTCATATTACCATGACGGCATGCCACCCTATCCACACATGTACCCGTAGTGGCGTGTCACTCGATTCATACATAATACTCATTAGGGTGTGCCACTGGATCCACAACAATCTCATCAATAACCATTGGTCCATAATTCTTATGCTCTCAAACATATGTGGATCAACAATTAGCACGTAAGGTACATAAACATAACAATGGGGAGAAGAATATAATAATGCACCATGAGAAGGCAAGCACATATACGATTCAATAAGAAAATCAAAATCTCATGAGCCATTTCACTCACATATACCACAAGGCCTAAATAGGGCCATAACATACGTGTGATAGCAGAATCATCTCACAACCCTTCATAGTTGTAACAACCAGGACGATCATTTTGTGTATTATAGCCCCGTTCCCTTATTTTATTACCTCCCTTATATTCATTTATGGTTATGTGACTTTTCGAGGTAGTTGGACTGGTTTCGAGAAGGTCTTGGAGTGAATTGGGATACTTAGTCCCAAGGTTGGAATCTTATGTTTGAAGAGTTGGCTGGAGTTTGACTTTTGTGTAAACGACCCCGAAATAGAGTTTTGATTATTATGATATCTTCCTATGATAATTTTGGACTTAGGGGTATGTCTAAATTTGGATTTGGAGGCCCGTAGGTTGATTTGGTTCTTTTTTGCAAAAGTTGGAAAGTTAAAGATTTGGAAGGTTGAGAGATTTAACTGATAGTTGACTTTGTTGATATCGGGTTCGGATTTTGATTTTGAGAGTTGGAATAGGTCCGTTGTGTCATTTTGGACTCGAGTGAAAAATTTGAAGTCATCCTGAGTTGTTTAGGCTTGTTTGGCGTGAGTTTTGAATTTGGAAAGTCCATTAAATTCCGTAAACTTGAATTTGGGTGCGATTCATGGTTTTTATATTTTTTTTGTGATTTGAGTCCTCGAGTAGGTTCGAATTGTGTTTTGGGATTGGTTGGTGTAATTGTATAGGGTCCCAGGGGCCTCGGGTGTGTTTCAGATGGGTTTCAGACCATTTCTCTATGTTTTGGATTGATGTCAGCTGATGTCTGGTTTCCTTCTATGCGATCGCGAAGGGGATGTCTTGATCGCGTCATTTTATTTGATGGCAGGTGAGTTTATTCATTGTGTTCGCGGAGATTTATGGAGTCTTTGCATCGCGATCGCAAGTAGGGAGCCACGTTCTCATAAAAGGGAGGTCGGCTGGGGGGCATCAGGCCTTATGCATTCGCGTTCGCAAAAGGCTCGATGTGTTCGTGTAGGCATAACACTGATCGTCATCGCGTTTGTGACTTGGACGTCGCGTTCATGTAGTAGGTTTTGGCAGATTTGGAATTTTTTCTTCGCCATCGTGAAGGCTTTTCCATGACCGCGAAAGGTAATGCCTGGGCAGAATGTTTTAAAACTCTATATTGACGGTTTGCAATATTATATCATATTTTAAGTTAGAGAGCTTGATTTTCAGCGAGTTTGGACGGGCTTTTCGCGATTTGGATTGGGGTAAGTCAGAGTTTGGAGGGGCTTTTCGCGATTTGGATTGGGGTAAGTGTTTTTGACTTGGATTTTTCCATTATTCACGATTCCATTTTTCTTTAAAATCATTCAATTGGTGGTTTGTATTGGAGAAATTGAGGATTTATGTAAAACCTTTTTCTGAAACATAAATTGAGGATTTGAAGGTCGATTTGAGGCCGGAATAGGATGATATTGGCATTGTTTGACTCGTATCAGAATGGGTGTTCGGAGTTTCTGAGTTTTGTCGGTTTCCGAGGTGTAAACTCGTGGTTGACTTTTTTATTTTGGTTAAAGATCTTAGCTTTATCAGTTGGAATGAATTTCTATGACTTTTATTGATTATATTAAGTTAAATTGGCTATAATTCGGGTCGTCTGGAGATTAATTCATGCGGGAATGAGTTGTTAGAGGAGTGATTGGCTTGTTTCAGGTAAGTATCTTACCTAAACTTGGTTGAAGCACTAGTTGCCTGAGTTATTTGGGATACTTCACGCTATGGATGCGCATATGCATGCGGTTTGAGTCCATGTGTGAGCACCAGTGTATTTATCCATGCTCGGGTTGTGCTTAGGCTATGATATGCCATGAATTGACTATTAAGATTTAAGCTGTGATATTTTTCATATTTCTAACCATGTCGTGAACTAATTGATCCATATTTGAGGTTATGTAGAGGCTAATTTCTCTGAATGAACTTTATAATTGTTAATCCCATGATGTAATTGCCGATTTGAGCTATAATAACACACTTTGCACATGCCTACACTTAGCATGTCATTTAGACCAGCCCAGGAGCATGAAATCGGATATTCATCATCATTTACATATATTCTAGTATATTTGCTTCAGTATGATATGATTTATAATGGATTCACGTAACCACGTCGGGATGATTGTGTTGTTATGCATGTGACCACACTATGTGGATTGTATTGTTTTGCCTGTGATCACGCTGGGCGGATCTTATTGCTATGCCTGTGACCACGCCTTACAGATTTCACGTTGAATTACCCTGTTGCGGGTGGACATGGATCCATCACCTAGGATTACCCTCTCATGTTTCTCTCTTGATGGTGTACATGCAGATTTGAGGAAACTGATCAGTGGTTTGGTACGGATATGGACATGTTGGTAAAAAATTAGCCAGTGTCTGTTTTGGATTTTGCATTTCATATTTACTTGCAACTTTTGTGTTATTTACCTGATTTACTTGCATATCATCTTTATATGCTGGATCAGTGACTGATCAAAGTACTTGATTAATTGTGCACACACACATATGGTTCCTTCTGTGCTTATGACTTGATTACATTATTGTTCTGTACTTGTTGAATTTATGAACTACACAGGTTATAGAAAACACCATTTATAATTCTTGCTTCTTTTACCTCACCGAACTTAGTTATGATGTTTGCTAAGTATATTGGATTTGTTGTACTCATGATACAGTCTACACTTAATTATGCAAATTCGTGTGTCAGATTAAGTCATCAGTAGAAGAGATTGCTTGTTGATCTGATCATCTAGAGACGAGGTAGAACTGCAGTCTTGGCGTCTCTTTTCTTATGTATAGTTGTCTTTATTCCTGAGAGTACTGAATTTGGTCATTTCAGACGTGCATTCCCGTATTATAGCTCATAACTCTGTATTTAACAGTTCTTGGAGATTTATCATGTATTGGTACTATTATGCTATATTACGGATTTAAACTTATGTTATTTCTATCATTTCTGCTATTATGGTTCATTATTGTTATGTCCGGCTTGCCTAGAAAGTATATTACGCGTCATCATGAATAGTTAGGGTTTTGGGGTCATGACAATAGAATAAGGGAGTAACATATGAAAGAGATCAGGGCATGAATAACATCCATTATGCCCGATGACACACCTATAGAAAATGATGCACATAATAAAAAAAATGTAATCCGGTGTAGAATACACATTGTCATTAGGCCTACCAATCGGCCCCCAAGCCGATTTGAATCATTATAACATAGATAAATAGCCTTCCAAAAGTCCAGAATGACTCTATCCACACATACAATCAACTGTCAAATTTGGAACATACTTCCACGTTCCGCAACTAGAGGGATAGTCCACCTCTCAAAAGTAGAATCTCCAAACTGTGAGAGACCACAATTTCCATACCTGATCTCTCACCTTCTCAATTAAATAACTAAATGTCACACATACACAATCACATCATAAGAAATACTCTCATGAATCTCACATATCAAGTAGCATACCGAGACACCAATGATTATTTGGCATGCAGTTTTTGTAGTACTAGTCAAACATCTATAAAATAATACACAATGCATCTTCCACACAACACACTCTTCTCGGGAAATACAAGATACTGTTAGCATACTCTTAAACATCTTAAATCTCTCGTGTTGTCTAGAACCCATGACATTCCTTTCAAAATTGAACCACAACCTTGTTCATTCAATCTCAGTTCCACATAGCTCACCGCATCTATCACACTATTATGTGAACATACAAGGACCCCATTATCTACTCTGAATCACGGATATGGTACGCATTCCATCGACTAGAAACGTTCCACTTAGCTCAATTCAAAAGAAAATCACATCACACAACAAACTTCCCATGTCGGTAGAAGAAACCAACCGCAAGTCATGGTAAAATCATCGCAAATTCTTCGGAATACATATGCACATAACCAAGCCATTAGAACCGAATTCCTCTAAATCAATCAAGCCCAGCAGATTGCGAAACCCCAAGAAGTCTGGCAACAAAAGCACCTGCAAAGCTCTAACATACCGAGGGAACCGATTATTTCCATTACCCTACTTATCCAAATCGTTGTTATACTGACCCAACTTCTTTTGAATGCTCGTGAACCACCTTCACGGTGACACTACTTCCTAGAACACTATAGACTTCAATGAAAAACTCATCCCAAGTGATCCCAACATGAAACCACGTCGTCTTGAGACCTGTAAGCTGATTTATTCCCTCTTATACCCCCAATAGTACCTCAAACTGAAATTCATGTTCTAAAGAAGACTTCTATGAATTTGAAGTTGTTCTTCTACCTCTCAACACTACCTTGCAGAACCAATAATGACACAAAAATGCTCCATCTCTTTTATAAACCAACACAAATCTCGAATCTTTAGTCATGCACATATTCAGAAATTCTTAGATATAACATATTAAATCTTTAATCCATCAGAACCTTCTCGAGAGTCATTCACCCAGTCCTAGTCCCTACTACATAGCCAACCAATGCTTCGTTAGCACATGGATACTCCCAAATGAATCAACCGAGCAAATCCTTTCTCTTGCGCACTACCCCCTGCAGAAGAATATCGAACCTAAGTCCTTCCACAACCTGCATATACCACTATGGTGAAATACAACACACACCCAGCAATTCCTTGCTCGAATCATCTTGGATGTCATCCTCCTCAAGTCATAACAAAACCACAAATGTACCTTAGTCCAGAATCTATAACAACACAGGACTAGACAACCAAATCACTGATATTAGACTCCCTCGCTTGGCTTTAAGCCACGATTACATAATCCAAGAACCCATAATGACTGCTCCTCTATAACTGTCATGATCCCACACTATTACTCAACTTAATTCCTCGTAAACATATGTTGCACTACCCATAACACATCCCGAATCATCAGCCAAATGCACATCAAACCTCGTGACAGTCATACCATCTTACTCAAGCAATCAAAACGCATATCGTCGCACATGCATTCCACTGGGTAGAAGGTAAAACTCTTCATAGAAACCTCATAAATCCACAACCTTTTTGCAGGAGATAGCCCATCTGCATGACCTCATATCCAAATCAATCAACGCATCCCAACTCAAGACAGTATCACACACCAAGACGATAATCAATCATTCACACTCCCTATAGCTCAAGTAACCTGTGTTGTTAAATTTAAAACCTCCAAAATGTAAGAAGTCATCATCAGAATCAAATAATCTTAATGGTTCATAATGACCCAAATAATATCAAACTTTCTCTAAATTTGTGGCACCTCTATCACAAAACCCATAATGATACGCTGTCACTTCTATACTAGTACAACCATCTTCCGAAGTAAAGCACTCGGTCTCTGAGGCTCATTCCCACACCGCTGACAATTAAACATCATGAGACATGACTAACAATGTCTTTCTTCATCCTATGCCACCTATAATGCTACCTCGAACCATGATACATCTTCGTATCATCTGTATGAACAGAGTACCACAAGCTACGAACCTCCTCGAGAACCATCTCCGTCGAACCATCAACACTAAAAATACAAATGCAACCCTGAAGTTGAAATACAACATCCACACTAAGGACCACCTCCGTAGAACCACCTTGAAACACCGTGTCCCTGGAACAAGAAAATGGAAACCATCAAACCGACGATCCTTGATGCGCTCGAACAAATACTTTTGCACCACCATACAAGCACGAACCCCAATAGGCTCGGACGTACCCAATATCACAAATCCATAAACTAAGGCTGGAACTTTCATAGCCCCAAATGCTTCTCCCCATCCGGAAAAAATTCCAAACTCCAAATCATAAACAAGATAGTTCTCCTCACAAGGCTTCAATTTCCGCAACAGGTAGGATACACCCTACCATTCTGTACCAACACCGCATCAAGACTAGTGCATCAATCATCACAATACACTAAATAAGGCCATGGAGTTGTACGTAACACCAACACTGAGGCTGCTACAAATGGAAAACCTCTCCACCAGGCAAAGATGGTAGTATGCCTCGAAACACGGGGAAATTCATCCTACACCACCACCGTTCTTCTATGCTAAACTGATATCGAGTACTTAACCTTGCATACGAGTGAATAGAAAGGAATTAAAGATATAGTCTTCAAGAGAAACAAAGTAGCACGATAAGGAACCAATAAAGGGAAGTTTTTTAAAGTCTTATAGCCTCTCAAATAAAGTACAAATGTGTCTGTACCGATCCTCAAGACTTTACTAGGCCAGCTCGTGACTCGTGAGACGTATACACCTAGTGCTTTGATACCAACTTGTCACGACTAAAAATCCCACCAACGATCGTGATGGGGCCTAACATGCTAGCTAGGCAAGCCAACACTCACAACTCATCACAAAGTCCAATTGTTAAGCCATTATATAGTTTCATAATTTAATTAACAAAACGAAATGAAATTTAAACCAATAAATGAGTACATAATCCATGACACAGTCTAAACATGATCACAACTGTCTAATCAACTGCTCAAAACCCGATGCTACTACATTATGAGCATCTAATAATAGTAACTAGAGTCAACTAAATAAATACATTTGTCCAAAAAAGAAATACATGAACCAAAAATAGATAAGTAGGGAAGGGGACTCTATGTGTTATGAATCGGATCAAGTACAATAGTTCACCACGAAGTCTCCAACATAGTGCTCCTACTCAACTCGATGATAGTGCTAATATCAGTTTCATAACATGAACAAAATGTGCATAAGTGTAGTATAATACAAAACCACGATACTCTGTAAGTATCAAGTCTAGCCTCGGAAAAGCACTAGCCAGGGATCGACATCGACACTCACTATCCATCTAATAATCAAGTAAAGCATCAATGAAATACAGATATGAGAAACTATCAACAAATGAATATGATACCTCAGAGAAACCCTAGTTTTACAAAATTTAGGCATGCTTAACCGATAAAAAGAGCAATTCAGGTATCAACACCTCGATCCTCATACCAAAACATGATTCATGAAAAAATAATTATATCAAATTACACCATGAGTCAAAGATATATGTATATGCATGCTCAAGATCCAATATAATGTGTATAAGAGTTAATGCATGGGTCTAAGTTGTCAATGCATGACCCTAATCCTATATATATATATATATATATGCATGAAACTAAGCATTCAATGTATGCCCATGATCCGATATCAATAACTCATAACACAAATCCATTTATATGACACATGTAAGGTGGCCACAAACACCAAAAGAATAATGAGTGCTTACATTCATAGGGCCCAAGGTAAAATGGGTAATCTCCATATCAAAGGGAAATATCTATATCCAAGGGTTGGTCATTTACATGTAATGATCATCAATCAATCAGTTCAACAGAAAACCCGATCTAATCATAATATCACCAATCAACTGTTGCAACATGCAACTCGATTCATAATAACATCAATAATCGATAACCAATATCCGCTCGAATTGTCCTTAGTCCCATATTCCTCAATATTTCTACAACAACCAACTCTCTAACCCATGCATATGCATGTGAAATAAACTTTAAAATGGCATCAGACATGATAATAAGAAAGCGGATAAAAAGCTCATATGGCTAAAACATGGCTATGTCAAATAATATACTCAATTCATGGAAAAGGCTAATATAGCCTATTTATCATGTTCTAGATTAATCATATTATTTCTCATGAGTCAGTTAGGTGACAGAAATCACCAAAAAACCATGGAGCGAATAAGACAAGTGTATGACTAAGGATTTCTAATAAATCTCAGCACAACAAAATATTTCTTCATGTCAAATCAACAAGTCATAGCCCAAAACATGCTCCTAAGTCATCAATACAAATTATCACATAGTCATAAAATCAATTAAATATGTATAACAATTTAACATAATCCAACAAAGAACAATTCAAGTCAATAGTATTGAATATGGTCAAGACCTAGCTACGCATATACGATCATTAGCTTACATATACATGGCTTATAAGCCATGAATCAAGTAGCAAATAGATCACCTATGAAAAAAATTTCCTCTTACAAGGATAGACAAGAGACTTACCTCCGCCCAGTAAGCTAAAATCAAGAAACAATCTCCTACCATCCAAATCCAACTCCAAACAACTTGAATCTAGTAAAATACATCTCAACAATATCAAATAAAGCCATAGTAAATAACTTAAAACAATAATGTTTTGATTTTCAATCAAATTTCTAAAAGTCAACAAAAGTCAAACTACACCCACACGACCAAAACCTAGGTCAAGGGGTATATATCGGCTACCCATAACCCCATGAATCCAAATATATGATTATATTCCAAAATCGGGTCCAAATCGACCTAAAATCCAAAATAAATATGCCATCCTAAGTTTTAGATAAAAACCCAAAATTTCAGTTTAAAATTTCAAGTTTTAGGTATAGAAATTCATCGAGAATCAAGATACAAAGCCAAATCCAAGTGAACAATGCTTACCTCAATTTTAATAGTGAAATTTCTCTTCGAAATCTCCTCCTTTCAGTGTCTAGGGCCCAAAATGTAAAATATTGGGAAAAAGTCCCGAAATATAACACTTAAAGGTCTGCTCTAGGTAAATCCTATGTTACATCCCGCATTTTCATACGTCAAGTACGTCGTAAGTCAATTGACGAAAGCTCAGAAATGAGATAATACTTGATATTATACAAATTAAGTTAATCATGTTACCTTTGATGTTACAAAGTTTTAAGATCATGATCAGCAAGTACCAAGAGGGTTAGAAGTTGAATGAGTCGAAGAAAATAAGTTTCATCGAAAGCAGGCAAGTTGGGAATGTTATAACCTCTACCTTTGGGATACGACTAGGATTTATTGACATAAAAAGAAGGTAATATTATGAGGTATTTGAATCATATAATAGTCGTATGTTATATTTTGAAGTCAAGCAAGTTGTAAAACCAAATATTACAAAATTTATTGCAAGTTACGTTCAAAATCTTACTGAAATTTGGGTCTAATATCATTGAGATTTTCTCTAAATGTACTTGGATTTAAAGGTAGATCCACCCACTAAATTCAATATCTATGAGTCTAGTTTCCAACGCATTAAATTTTTTGTCCATACAACGTCGGAGTAGAATGATATTCGCATTTTTGTGAGACTTTAAAAGTAGCTCTTTTCGGACCCACAAAGTCAGTGGAGGCTTTTCTTGTTATATAAAGTGGTGGCCTTCGTCTTCAAGTATTTTTTTCGAACAAACCAGACTTCCAAGAACCTGTAAAATCTCTTTAAGAATATCCTAAAGGTTCATACATAAATCCAAGGTCAAACCACCTAAGTTCTTCATTAAAAGTGTTCCAGAAGTGGTAGAGGTCACTTATATGATGTTGTTGATGAGTTGTGATTTTTTTCATGTTTAAAGAGAGTTGTCCTTGGAGTTCTTCTTGATTTTTAAAGGTAAGCTCCTCTTCATCGACATGGGTTTGGTCATATCTAATCCTTAGCTAGGTTGACCCAAAATCCCAACCTCAAGGTCGTGATGGCGCCTAATCCTCTTGCTTGGCAAGCCAACGTGGAATAATTAATTAACCAATTTTAACAGTTAAAAACAAAATTATGATATTCAACGAGAAATAAATGCTAAATCTAATACTGTACAAATATAAACCACAGGATACTAACTACACCCTGAAATCGAGAGTCACGAGTACACGAGCAACTAGAAGTCTACAAACATAGTCTGAAATAAATACAATTCGTCGAAAGTGATAACAGTAAAAGTAGGAAATGGAAGGGGACTTCAAGGTCCGCGAACGCCAGCAAATCTACCTTGAGTCTCCGTATGAAAGGGATCTGAGCTGGTGCACCTCAAGCATCGCTGGGACCAATACCAGTATCTGCACAAGAAGTGTAGAAGTGTAGTATGAGTACAATCTACCCAATGTAATCCGTAAGTATTGACCCTAATATCGGCGAGGTACTTACGAGGCTATGACAAGATACAAAATAAACCTATACAAGTGGATAGAAAGCAGCAAAATAACAAGAAGAATGATAAAATACTAGCTGGGACGGGACTTGCGAAAAGCAGAAGATATAATAAATACGGCAAGTATGAAATCACGAAATAACATCTTCGGAATTAAGCAACTATATAACCAAGTAAATCACCAAAACTGGAAATCAATTAAATCAATAATACAAAAATGTAACAGTATCACCCTTCGTGCTTTTACTCTCGTCCTCACCATGCAATATCATTTTATATAATGGCACGACATCACCCTTCGTATTTTTACTCTCGTCCTTACCATGCAATAATATGAGTGTAATGGAATGGTATCACCCTTCTTGCTTTTACTCTCGTCCTCACCATGTAATATCATCTATATAATGGCACGACATCACCCTTCGTGCTTTTACTCTCGTCCTTACCATGCAATAATATGAGTGTAATGGCATATTATCACCCTTTGTGCTCTTACTATCGTCCTCACCATATAATAGTATGAACGAAATGGCATGGCATCACCCTTCGTGCTTTTACTCGCGTTCTCACCATGCAATAATATGAATATAATGGCATGAAATCACCCGTCGTGCTTTTACTCTCATCCTCACCATGCAACAATTTAAATCCGAATAATAGACAATGCGGGGAATAATTTCACTTCAAATATAGTGGCATGATATCAAGTTTCAACTTCTAAAATATTCAACATATTTAAAATAAACAATAAATACGAAACGAATAATTAAAGAAGTAAGAATGTGACCTAAGCATGGATAACATAATTAACGAAATAATATAATACAACGAAATAATTTCCACTTGCATGCTTTAACCTAAATGGCAATGCATAGTTACTCGTCACCTCATATATACGTTGTCCCCCCACAAATAAAACATGTACCAAATAAACCAACAAGTCCTAATCACTCAAGTCAAGGTTAAACACGACACTTAGCTCACTTCACAATGAAATTAATGTTCAACCGCAACTTTTCATCTAGAATTAGCCTCCAAACCAGTCAAATCTAACCAAATATAGTTTAAATAATTAAAAATAAGCTTAGAAACTACCCACGAGTAAAAACGATTCAATCTATAATGCTTTTAGAAAAGGTCAACAAAAGTCAACCCCGGGCTCGCTTGGTCAAAATCTGAGATTTAGACCAAAATCCAATTACCCATTCACCCCCGAGCCTGGTTATGTGATTAGTTTAGAAATCCGACCTCAATTTGAGGTCTAAATCTCAATTTCTCAAAATCCCAAATTTCTACCCAAATCCCTAATTTCAACCATGAAAAAGCATAAATTAAAGGTTAAAATTAGTGGTGTTTACGGAAATGTAAGGAAACAAGTAAAAATATACTAACCTATGAAGTTGGGATGAAAAACTTCTTCAGAATCGCCTCTAGGCCGAGCTCAAACTTTAAAATGGTGAAAAATGACTTAATTCCCGACTTTGGCATGTTTAAATCACTGGGCGTTAAGTGCTCCTCGTGTTTGCGAAGCACCTGATGTGTTCGCGATGTACCTAAAACATTCGTGAAGGATTCACCCCTTGGCCAGCACGTTCGCGAGCCAGGGCTCGCGTTCGCGTAGAGTAAAAGACTACCTACCCCCAGAATCCCATAAACTTTCGCGTTCATGAGAGGACGGTCACGTTCGCAAAGGGTAAGCCTCCATTGCTTCATGTTTGTGACCATGCCCTTACTTTCACGATGAAGAAATCCACCCAATCCCCAAATTCCCCTTCGCAATCGCGAGAGTAGCTTTACGATCATGAAGCACAATGCACCAGACATCAACAATAGTCAAAAACTAGCAACTTTCTAAGTTCAAAGTGGTTCATAGCCTATCCGATACTCATCCAAGCCCCTCGGGCTCCAAACCAAACATGAAAAAAAGTGTAATAACATCATAAGAACTTGCCCGAGTGATCAAAACACCAAAATAATACCTCGAACTATGAATCAGACATCAAAATGCATGAAACTTTCAAAGAAACTCAAGAACTTCCAAATTCACAACCAAGCGTCCGAATCAGATAAAATCAACTCCATTTTGCACCAAATGTTGCAGACAAGCTTTAAATAGTAAAATGAACCTATACTAAGTTCCGGAACCAAAATTCGAACTAGTAGGAATAAAGTCAACCTACGGTCAAAATTAGGAATTCTTTAAACCTTCAAATTACTAGTTTTCAACAAATCACATCAAATCAAGTAAGGGACTTCCTAATTCAATTCTGGACATACGCCCAAGTATAAAATCACGATACGGACCCAGAGGGATCATCAAAATACCGATTTGGGGATGTTTACAAAAAAATATTGACCGTAGTCAGATCAAATTATTTTTAAAGCTATAATTCATGTTTTCTTCAACTTTTCACATAAAAACTTTCTGAAAAAAATATAGATTGCGCATGCAAATTGAGAAACACTAAACAGAGCTTATCGAGGTCTCATAACATTGAAATAAGTGCTAGAACTCAGAATGGCCTATTGGGTCATCAAATACTCCACCTCTAAAATAAAGGTTCGTCCTCGAACAGGCATAGACATGTACCTGGACTGGTGAAAAGGTGGGGATATGTACTCCGCCTATCGAACTCAAATTCCCACGTAGCTTCCTCGATCGGCTGACTTATCCATTGCACTCTAATAGAAGGATAACTCTTAGACCTCAACTTCCGGACCTGTCGTGCTAGAATAGCCAACGGCTCCTCCTTATAAGTCAAATCCTTGGCCAGTTGGACTAAGCTGAAATCTAATACATTGGTTGGATCAACATGATACTTCTGGATCATGGAGACATGGAACACCGAGTGAAATATTGATAAGCTAGGGGGCAATGCAAGCTTGTAGGACACCTCACCAACTCTATCAAGGATCTCAAAGGGTCTGATATATCTAGGGCTCAACTTACCCTTCTTCCCAAACCTTATCATACCTTTCATGGGTAAAACCCTTAATAAAATCCTCTCTCCAACCATGAATGCAAAATCATGAACTCTCCGATCGACATAACTCTTCTGCCTAGATTTTGTTGTACAAAGCCGATCCTAAATCATCTTGACCTTTTCCAAGGCATCCTGAACCAAATCGGTACCCAACAACCGAGCCTCCCCCGATTCAAACCAACCAACTGAAGAACAACACTGCCTCCCATATAAGGCCTCATAAAGACTATTTGAATACTTGATTAGTAGTTGTGTTGTAGGCAAACTTTGCAAGCGGCAATAAATGATCCTAAAAACCCCGAAATCCATAACACAGGCGCGAAACATATTCTCCAATATCTGAATGGTGCGCTCGGATTGTCCGTCCGTCTAGGGGTGAAATGCTATACTCAACTAAACCTGCGTGCCTAAATCATGTTGTATGACGTCCAAAAATGCGATATGAACTGCGTACCCCGATCAGAAATAATGGACATTGGCACATCGTGAAGACGAACAATCTCGCGAATATAGATCTCATCTAGTCACTCTGAAGAATAAGTAGATGCCACCAGAATGAAGTGTGCTGACTTGGTCAACCTATCCTCAATGACCCATGCTGCGTCAAACTTCTTCAAAGTCTATGGGATCCCGACAATGAAATCCATGGTAATACGCTCCCACTTCAACTCGAGAGTTTCATGTTTCTGAAGCAAACCGCCAGGCCTTTGCTGCTCGTACTTCACTTGCCGGCAATTCAAACACCAAGACACATACGTAACTATATCTTTCTTCATTCTTCTCCACCAATAATGCTATCTCAAATATTGATACATCTTGGCGGCACCCGGATGAATAGAATACTACGAACTATGGGCCTCCTCAAGAATCAACTCACAAAGCCCATCCACATTGGGCACAAAAATCCAACCCTGCATTCGTAACGCCCCATCATCTCCAATAGAAATCTTCTTGGCATCACCTTGCTACACCATACCCTTAAGGACAAGAAAATGGGGGTCGTCATACTAATATTGTATGATGCGCTCATACAAAGAAGATCGAGAGACTGTGCAAGCAAGAACCCGACTAGGCTCCGAAACATCTAACCTCACAAATTGATTGTCCAAGGACTAAACATCTATTGCTAGTAATCTCTCACCAACTGGAATATATGCAAGGTTACCCACACTCACAGCCTTTGTACTCGAGTCATCGACCACCACATTGTCCTTCTTGGGATGATACAAAATGGTAATATTAGTCTTTTAACAAGTCTAACCACCTCCACTGCCTCAAATTGAGATCCTTTTTCTTAATCAGGTACTATAGACTTCGATGATCCATGAATACCACATACGACATGCCATAGAGGTAATGCCCCCAAATCTTCTATGCATGAACAATAGCTGCCAACTCTAAGTGAAGAACATGGTAATTCTTCTCATGAACCTTCAATTGCCGAGACGTGTATGCAATCACCTTGCCATTCTGCATCAATACTTCACCAAGCCCAATACGTGATGCATCACAATACACGGTGTAGGATCCTGAACCTGTGGGCAACACCAACACTAAGGCTGTAGTCAAAGAAGCCTTGAGCTTTTGAAAGCTCAACTCACACTCATTGGACCACTTGAATGGGAAATCTTCTGCGTTAATCTAGTCAATGGGGCTGCAATGGATGAAAACCCCTCCACGAACTGGCGATAACAACCCATCAAACCTAGAAAGCTCTGAATCTCTAAAGCTGAAGTAGGTCTAGGTCAATTCTGAACTGCTTGAATCTTCTTAGGATCCACTTTAATGCCCTCGGTAGATTTAACATGCCCCAAAATGGCAACTGAGTCCAATAAAAACTCAAACTTTGAAAATTTGGCATATAACGAACTATCTCTCAGAGACTGAAGTACAATCCGAAGATGCTGCTCATGATCCTCTCAACTGTGGGAGTATATAAAAATATCATCAATGAAGACAATCACAAACGAATCCAAATAGGTCATAAATGCCCGATTCATCAAGTCCATAAATGTTGTTGGGGCATTTGTCAAACCAAATGACATCACTAGGAACTCATAATGCCCATACCGAGTTCAAAAAGTTGTCTTAGGGACATCTGATGCCCTAATCTTCAACTGATGGTAGCTAGATCTCAAATGAATCTTCAAAAACACTTTACCACCCTGAAGGTGATCAAATAAGTCATCAATCCTCGGTAACAGATACTTGTTCGTGATAGTGACATTTTTCAACTGCCGATAATCTATACACATCCTCATCGAACCATCATTCTTCTTTACGAACAACACTGATGCACCCTAGAGTGAGACCAAGAAAATCTTGCAACTAATCTTTAATTCATTCAACAAATGTGGGGCCATACGATATGGCATAATAGAAATGGGTTGAGTGCCTGGAGCCAAGTCAATACAGAAGTTGTATCTCTATAGGGTGGCATCCACCGCAGATCTGTAGGAAACACCTCTAGAAACTCATGCAGAACTTGTACTGAATCCATGGAAGGAACGTTCACACTAGAATCACAAATATAATCCAAATGAACCCCTGCCTCCAGATGAGGCACCACTGAAACTACCAGAATGACAATTCCTCTTTTCAGATACTCACCCCCATCTCGTGTCCATGAACCATATCGATCGTCTAGCAATCTCTACCACCCTCTAAAATGAAATATCATCTCCGGTCTCCTTGGCCATCTGTAGCCTAATATTGAAAGTAAGTCCATCAATGAATCTCCTCACTCTCTCCCTCTAAATAAGGATTAAGATAACTACATGACGTGCTAGGTCAACAAATCGGGTCTCATACTAGGTAACAGTCAAGCTACCCTGCTGAAGGCGCTCAAACTGCGTACGGTACTCCTCTCTCAGGGTAAAAGGAATAAACTTCTCCAGAAATAGTTGTGTAAATTGATTCCAAGTAAGTGAAGGCGAACCAGCTGGTCTGGTCAGCACATAATCCCGCTACCTTCTCTTGGAAGAACTGGACATCCGGAACACTACAAAGTCGACCCCTTTGGTCTCAACAATACCCATGTTGTGAAACACCTCGTGGCAACAATACAAGTAATATTGTTGGTCCTTAAAAGGTGAACCATTGAAGTGAATAGGGAAGAGCTTTGTGAACTTTTCCAATCTCATCAATCCCTCAGAAGACATCGCAGGCCTCTCATCGGTCTATGCAGCAACAAGCGGGTGAACTATCCCAACTGGCTGGATCGTTGAAGTTTGATATATGGGAGCCATTGCTTCGGAGTGTGAGTAGCAGGAGTCTATGCTCTTCCCCCAGTCAAAGAGATGGCTGGTGCAATCGAAAATGCATTGGTCTGGACCACACTCTCCATCAATCTCACTAAACAGACTAGAGCATCCTGAAGCATGTGAGTGACTATGAATCCCTCCGGGACCTGAGCGGGTCCGACTAGTACAGTCTAAGATGGGATCTCCTCCTCATGATCAATCTGAGGCTCCAGTATGGGTGCTGCTACTCGTGCTATAGGTTGAGCTCTGCCTCTGGCTCGACCTTGGTCTCGATCTCTACCCCTAGTAGCGGCTGCAATAGGGGGCTCCAGCTCTTGTCCGGTTATAGATGTTATGCATGTTCTCACCATCTGCGAGAGAACAAGAATGGAATGATTCGAACACCAGTGATAGAATAAGATCGCACGATAGGGAAAATAAAGAAGTGATTTTTTTCCTAAAACTCCATAGCCTCTAGAAGATAAGTACAAACGTCTATGTACCGATCCTTCAGACTCTACTAAGTTGGCTCATGACTCGTGATATCTAAGCAACCTAGTGCTTTGATACAAACTTGTCACGGCCCGAAATCCCAACCTCGGGGTCGTTATTGCGTCTAACATCCACTTACTAGGCAAGCCGACATGGAATAATTGATTAACCGATTTTAATAGTTAAAAAAAATAATGATATTCAACGATAAATAACTGCTAAATCTAACACAGTACAAATATAAACCGCGGAATATTAATTGCTCCCAGAAATCCGGAGTCACGAGTACACGAGCAACTAGAAGTCTACAAACATAGTTTGAAACGAATAAAATTGTTCGAAAGAAATAAACAGTAAGTGTAGGAAATGGAAGGGGACTTCAAGGTCTACAAACGCCACCAGATCTACCTCAAGTCTCTGTATTAAAATGATCCGAGCCGACACACCTCAAGAACCGCTGGGGCCAATACTAGTATCTGCACATGAAGTGCAGAAGTGTAGTATGAGTACAACCGACCTAATATACTTCGTAAATGTCGAGCCTAACCTCGACGAGGTAGTGACGAGGCTATGAAAAGACACCTATATAAATAAACATGTACAAATGTATAAAAAGAGCAACATAACAAGAAGAATGATAATATACTAGCTGGTAGTGGACATGCAAAAAGGGGAAGATATAATCAGGGCAAGTATAAAATCACTAAATAACATCTTCCAAATTAAGCTACTATATAACCAAGTTAATCACCAAAAATGAAAATGAATTATATCAATAATATGAAAATGGCACGGCATCACCCTTCGTGCTATACTCTCGTCCACCATACAAGATCATGAATATAATGGCACGATATCACCCTTCGTGCTTTTACTCTCGTCCTCACCATGCAATAATATGAATGTAATGACACGACATCACCCTTCGTTCTTTTACTCTCATCCTCACCATGTAATAATATGAATGAAATGGCACGGCATCACCCTTCGTGTTTTTAATCTCGTTCTCACCATGCAATAATATGAATATGATGGCACGATATCACCCTTCTTAATTTTACTCTCGTCCTCACCATGCAATAATATAAATCTGAACAATAGACAATGCGGTGAATAATTTAACTTCAAATATAGTTCCATGATATAAAACATCAACTTCCAAAATATTTAACGTCTTTAAAATAAACAATAAATACGAAAAAAACAATTAAAGAAGTAATAATCTAACCTATGCATGGATAACATAATTAACGAAATAATATAATACAAAAAAATAATTTCCACGTGCATGCTTTAACCCAAACGACCACGCATAGGTACTCGTCACTTCAAATATATGTTGTCCCTAGACATAAAACACATAGAAAATAGACCAATAAGTCATAATCCCTCAAGTCAAGGTTAACCACGACACTTACCTCACTCCTTGATTAAATCAATGCCCAATTGCGAATTTTCCTCTAGAATTAGCCTCCAAAACAATCAAATCTAATCAAATATAGTTCAAATAATTCAAAATAAGCTTCAGAAACTACTCACGAGTGAAAATGATTCAATCATTGATGTTTTGGAAAAAGTCAAACAAAATTCAATATCGGGCCCGCCCGCTTGGTCAAAATCCGGTTATGTGTTTAGTTTCAAAATCCGACCTCAATTTGAGGTCTATATCTCAATTTCTCAAAATCTCCAATTTCTACCCAAATCCCTAATTTCTACCATGAAAAAGAATAGATTAAAGGTTAAAATCAATGGGTAATTATGGAAATTTAAGAAAACAAGTTAAAATCTACTAACGTATGAAACTGGGATAAAACAACCTCTTCAAAATACCCTCTAGGCCGAGTTCAAACTTGAAAATGGTGAAAATGACTTAATTCCCAACGTTGGGATGTTTAGATCAGTGGGCGTCGGGTGCTCTTTGCGTTCGCGAGGCACCTGACGCGTTCGCGATGCACGCCGGCCCAACTGGCCTACGCATTCTCGATGTACCTAATGTATTCGTGATGGCTTCACCCCTCTGACCTTCGTGTTCAAGATCCAGGGCTCGCGTTTGCATAGTGTACAAGACTGCCTCCCCAAAAAATCTCATAAACCTTCACGTTTGCGAGAAGGCGGTTGCGTTCGCGAAGGGTAAGTTCACCAATGCTTCACGTTCGCGACCATGCCCTAGAATTTGAGATGAAGAAAACCATCCCATCCCTAAGTTCCCCTTCGTGATCGCGAGAGTAGCTTCGTGATACCGAAGCACAATGCACCAAACATTAGTAAACTAGCAACTTTCTAAGTTCAAAGTGGCTCGTAGCCTATCCGAAACTCACCCGAGCCCCTCGAGCTCCAAGCCAAACATGCACACAAGTGCAATAACATCATACAAAATTGCTCGCGCAATAAAAATACTAAAATAACACCTAGAACTACGATGAGACATCGAAATGCATGAAACTTTCGAAGAAACTCAAGAACATCCAAATTCACAACTGAGCGTCCGAATCCTATCAAATCAACCCCGCTTTGCACTAAATTTTGCAGACAAGTTTTAAATAGTAAAATGGACCTATACCAAGTTCCAGAACAGAAATCCAATCCCGGTAGTAATAAATTCAACCTACGGTCTTTAAACCGTTAAATTACTAGTTTTCAAAAATCATTTCAAATCAAGTTAGGGACTTCTAAATTCAGTTTCGGGAATATGCTCAAGTCCAAATCACGATACTGACCCACCGGGATCGTAAAAATACCGATCCAAGATTGTTTACACAAAATATTGATCGTAGTCAACTCAAATCATTTTTAAAGCTAAAATTTATATTTTCTTCGATTTTTTCACATAAAGGCTTTTCCTGAAAAAGACACGGACTACGCACACAAATAAAGAAACACTAAACGGAGCTAATGGAGGTCTCGAAATACTGAAATAAGTGCTACAACTCAGAATGACCTATCGGGTTATCACATTTGTTTGGTTGAGATGTTGCAAGATAGCATTCAAAAGTTATTTGTGATATTCTTAAGATATGCTGGGATGTCTAGTGTTGTTTTTATGATGGATATAAGGCTAGAAATATATGAATGTTGTTGTTTTTATGCTGGACATTTCGGATGATTTAATTATGTTAGGTGTTATAAGTTGTAAGTTGAAGTGTAGATGATGAAAGCAACTTGTTGAGTATATTGTATAGCATGTTGATATTGTTCTTGGTATGTATAGGTGTTTAAGGTGTTTTTGAATTATGGTTATGAATATATGAAGGTCTTAAGAGGTAAAAACCCTATTCCTCTCTATGTATATAGAGATGTTGATGTGAAGTTATACTTAGTCATTTGAAGAGGAAAGTAATGGACGAATGGTGTATTTGATTCATTTGTTGTGTTGTGTAGATGTTAGGCTGCTTTAGTTGCTTAAAGTGACTGGAAATTATTTGATTAACTTGAATACATTGTTATTATTGTTGTTGTTGTTGTTGTTATTGATATGTGTTTTGAAGGAAAGAAAATATTGAAGAAGTGTGTTTGATAATCGTAGCGAGCTTGCCGCTTGTTGTATCATTTTTTGGGTTGTAAAACTTGTTATAGGAGTTGATGCTTGTTTTGTTGTGTTACCTTGACTATGGTAGGCTTGAGGGAAGGACAAGAACATGGAAAATGTTATCCCCTTTCATCGTAAGATTGGTCACCTTTCCTTATGCGATCAAGAGAATTGTCTGTATGATTGACGATAGTATCATTCTTATTATCGTATAGGTCGTGAAGCGAATACGAGTTGAGCTCTTGACCTAGTGGGTCAAGACTACATATATTAAGGAGGGAGACACAAGTCATTCACTTTCTCATGACGTTGTTCGAGTACATTAGGTATTGGATTCTAAGTCTTGTTGATGCTTATGGTAATGATGATAGTATTCATACAGTAATCAGAGATATAAAGACCTAACATCACTACGAAGGTAGTCTTAAAGATCTTAAAAGGTTCTCTATAACTTTTCACTTTCGTGAAAATAAGAATTGATGTTAACTATACATATATAGCACGTACAGAGATTTGGCTATGGTACTCCTATATTACCATCGAGCTATGGTCGGTTGAGCAGTTATGCATCTTCATTTACCATCGAGCTACGACCGGTTGGGCAGTTATGCATTTTCATTTACCACTGAACTACGACCGGTTGGGCAGTTATGCATTTTCATTTACCACCGGACTACGACCGGTTGGGCATTTATGCATCTTCATTTACCACCAAGTTATGTCGGTTGGAAAAGTATGCATCTTCATTTACCAGCGAGCAACTAACATCGCAAGGAATCCTATGTTCTATGAATGCACCAAACACATTGAGCTGGACCACCGTTTTGTTTGTGTAAAACTTGGTGATAGACCTGATCAGTTTGCTTCACAATTCTAATACTTCTCATGTGGTAATTGTTGTCTTTACCAAAGTGCATCCTGGCCCTGCTCTTCATCTTCATATATGTAAGTTGGGGGTTATGTCACCCTCCAACTTGAAGGGGGTTGTTAGACTAAGCCCACTTGATAGTGGCTGATGTTTTTTCTCATTTTACTTTGTTGCGCTAGTAGTGCACAACCCTTATGTATAGTTATTTGGTAAAAATAATACGGGTTAGCCAGTTTTTGGATTGGTATTTAAAAATAGCCAATGTTTGTAAAGTCATTGAAAAATTATCACTATTTTACTGTAATACAGAAAGTTCCAGCATAATATATTGGAGATTGGTGCACCTGAGTATGAACTTCCAGCATATTATGTTGAAACTCCAACACACAGAGAGTTCCAGCATAATATATTGGAGATTGGAGCACGTATATATAAACTTTCAGCATATTAAAGCATGAACATATGAGGAGAGGATTATTTATGTCGCAACTTGGTACTTAAAACCTCGGGGTGGCCACATTGTTTGTAGCTGGAGATGCACTAAATTCCGAATTATATCCCACATATTAAAAGCATGGAAAAGAGAAATGCAAGATAGCCATTCATCTAGGAAGAGGTCGTCTCTTTATTTTGAGGTCTAAGGTTGATGCCCTTATAGTATGAGCCTATGAGGAGAGGATTATATAGGATTTTTTTCATCAATAGATCCAATTTCTTTTAAAAAGAATTGTTGAATATGTATATTTATTAGTGTCTCATGTATTTTTCAATCATATAGTACACACCTCTGTAAAATAATATCAGTATTACTAAAATAGAAGGTTTGATTAACTATACATGAAAGAATATAAAGTACAAGTTTCTTAGAAGCATTTGATACTTTTTTTTTTTGTGTACTTATTTTGATTTTGTAAGGATATTCTTCTTTTTCGGGGGAGAATATTGAACTTTTTTGGTAAACACATGCTTGGTAGCATATTGATCCGTTCTACTTTCTCCTTGTACGATACAATTGTCAAATCTTCTATTAATCATTCTTGTATCATTGCATAGGCCTTTTGAAGGTTCCATATTTCTAAGTAGCATGTTAGCTGTAAAGTGCATTTTCTTTCAAAATACACAAGTAATATATGGAAAGAGGAAAAAAGCAAGAGAGGAAAACAAATATAAAACGCATGATGGATGCAATATTATTAAGTCTATAAGGAAAAAGAGTAAAGTTTTCTAGAAAAGTACAGTCCAAACAAACACCAAAATTAAAAAGTTCAGTTAAAGCAAACACAAAATTTTACAAACAAAGGATTAATTAACTTAAGCAAAAAGTAACTCGTCACCGACTAAATCCTCCATTTGTAAATGATGTTGACTAAAGGAGAAATATTTCTTTGTTAAGCATGTCAATAAATATTTTACCTTAGCAATTTAAAAAAAATATATTTTAGCATGTTAAAACATTAGCTCATAATTAAATAGTCTGTTTGGCTTATGAGTAATTGGACAAATATATTAATTGAATAATAAAATTATTATTATTAATTAAAACATATCAATAAGCCAAATTAAACTCGGTTAGTGTTTACCCGAAAAACAATACAGTTGAATTTGTTCGTCGTTTCAAGACAAAAATTAATTTGATCCAAAAAGTAATGAAATAACAGATAAAATATAAAATACTTAGCCTTAGAATGCAGATGAAACAACAGAGCTAATGTGTCCGGGAAAAGGGTTTTCGGGCACAACAATGGTGAGATCAAAAGCGAAAAAGTAAATAAATATTAAAATACTGTATAGAATGTTGTGTAAGTTAGCCAGAAAATTTGTCCCCTTTACACTGATAACCGAGCTCCTTATTTCTAGTTATGTCTAGGGAATGAAGTCCTAGGATCATGCCCTTCTTTAATGTCAGTTATGAGGGTCATTGATGAAGATGTAACGTCAGACATAAATGCCAAATTTCTTGTGACGAGCTATCATTTTTAATGCTGCAAAATATTTTGTACTAAATGTTACCGGACGCAAAGCATTTAATACTCTTTTTATGATCGTTATTCCTTCCGGTGACAAGCGGAATAACTATGTTGTGACCGTCCCCATCTTGTGTTCCACGTGTCCTTCCTTTAAGTGGACGCATGTCATGCCATATTTTTTCCCTATATAGATAGTCCCCCTGCTTTCTGGTGAGACAATCTTGAGTTACCGGGAAGTTGGTAGAAAGCACCTTTTTGGTGGGAATTACTACAACTCACTTTGAAGTTTTCTGATAGTTGATTAGACGCACGTCTTTCTGTATTTAATGCCCCAAACATGTGTCTCTCACGATTCAGCACAGCTTTTGTCGATTATCGAGGTAATCATGACCATGAATTGTGCCGCCAAAATTTTACTTATACGTGTCATCCTTCTCTTATGTACTTTATAATCTCTCAAACTTCTAATTAGCATCTTTACTTCCCAACTTTTCTCTGATCTTCTTCGAACCAGAAACTTTCCTTCCTTCTATTCGGATGGCTTCCTCTTCAAAACGTGCTAGTTCTTCAAAAGACAAGAACAAAACTGAGGATTCTGTTCCTCTAACAGTGGGTTCCATCATCCCAAGAATTCTTATTACTTCGAAAGATTTTGAAGAGAAAGTTCATACTGTTAACCATCGCACATGGGTTGTTAGCGGGTACCCTTCTTCTATCGCAAGACTAACGTTGTCATGAGTTGGACATCATTGCTCCTGACCTATCAGAGCGAGCAACCTTTCACAGGGAAAGATTTACATATTTTTATACATACCCCTTTACTTTGGGTGCGTTTTCTTCGAGCTGAGAGCTTGATCCCGTGATTGCAGAATTTTGCCTTCGCTACCAAGTGTGTTTGGCACATGTGAGTCCTTCAGTGTGGAGGACCGTTGCATGCCTTCGATGCCTGTGCAGGAAACTGGGAAAGAGCTATAATTAGCTCGTATGATGAACCTTTATTCCCCCATGACTTCCAGGGGAGGTATGATAAACCTCTGTAAATGTGGCCATCATGCTCTGTTGACTAGCATGGATGATGACAATGATCGTGGGTAGATGGAATGGTTCATCGCAACTGTCACCAGTAATATCACTCCGTCAACGGGATCATCCTTTCCGAGCTCTTGGAATCGTACTCGTAAGATTTCTTTCTAATACATCTTTTCTTATTAAATATTCTTTCATGCTTGTATTGATCCTTCAACCTTCGTTCGTTACAGCAACTCGATGGATCCCACCAGTGTAGAAGGCTTGGAATGATGGGTTCAGAAGATCTTCGACATCACAACTCCCGAAACCCGTTTGTGGAAAGATCTGTCCCTTAAATACGGGTGGAAGGCCAAAAATCATGGTAACTTTAATTTACCTTGTTTCCACCTTTTGTATATGAAGAACTTGGTTGAACCCTTTTGACATGTTCATAAAATTAGGTCTACCTGCGGGCTCAGTCGATGTCCACGAGGAGGATGTTTTGGCTGACCATGCTGATGCGACGAGGCTGCTCCAGGAGACACTTACTCAAACAACGTCTCCAGGCCTGCTTCGGGTGCAAACATTTCTTCACGGAGTCCCTGGCCAGACCCATCAACCAAAGAGAAGACGTTCCTCCTCGGTCGGGGAAAAGAAAAAATATGACAAAGGTTGATGCCCCCGACTCATCTCCGGTGGCAATGATGACTAGCTTCCTTCTGGGCCAGTCATAGACACTGTGATGATCGACGATGATGAAGAAGATAGTGATAAGGGAGCTTCTTTACATAGAAGGATACGATCCTCATCATCTCAACAGGATGCTCGACCTATTGAGACAATTTCACCAATTGAAGATGACATCTCGGCACTTTGGAGAGAATTTGATTTAGCTGAATATGCTAACTCCCGCTTCTGGGATCCAATTGTTGTAGTCGGTACCGCGAGGCTGAGTATCGGGTCCGTTCCATCTTTGGTTGGCGAGCACCAAACAACTGACACTGCATTTGATGCAACTGTTTCTCACTTTTCAACTACATCAGCTTCATCTCCACCTTCACCATCACCAGCAACTGCTACATCATTTCCATCTCCATCCACTTTTCCAACAGTGGTTGCTACACAATCCCCAGTTCGTGGGATTTTGGGGAATATTATGCCGCCCCTTCTGAAGATCCACAAAGGAGGAGAAGTCTTACCCTTTAGGTCTCCACCGGGTGAAACTTGCTTTGAGGATGGTTGATCTTGCTAACTATATAAAGCCTTTGGCCTCAGAAAAAGACTGGGAGAAGATTCAGACACTCTCTAGGGAGCGTTTGTTGAACAATGTTATGCATAACGCCATAACGGTACATTCATTTCTTCTTCTGTTATTTCTTCTACTTTGAGAAAATATACTCTAAACTTTACCTCTTCTTGTTTTGTAAGACAACTTTCTTGCTTCTAAGAACCTTCAAAGGCTGATTCGTGAGAAGGAAGAACTTACTTCTGAATGGGATCAGCTTTTGGCAGAACGGGACCAGACTGTTCTCCGCCTCTAAGAACTTGAAACCAAGGCTATCGAGGCCGTTGTTTTGGAGGCTCGTTTGCAGAAAAATGAGCAAGAACTGATAACCCTTAGCTAATAAATTGGGGCATTGAGGGTTAAATTTGATGAGACCAAGGCTAAATGGGCAGAAGTCCAGAACGCCGTTCTTGATGCAACTGATAGTGAGGATGCCTCCGCTGAAAGAGTGATTAATTTGGAGGCAGCTTTGAACTCCAAAAATGAAGAGCTTGCTTTTGTGGGACCGAAACATGCCTATTTGGAAGAGAGATACAGGAAAACTATTGAGCATAATAGGCTCTTTAGTTCAACTTTCCATGAGCTCGACGTCAGTCTCAAATCTGCTAGGTTCTCCCGGGAAAACCTTTCCGCCGAAGTTACTCAACTCAAAGAAGAACTCAAGCACCAAGCGACTTCCCTTATTGTTGAAAAACACGTATTCCATGTATAGCATGCAAAGAAAAACCTTAGAAGAGGCCAAGATTGGTATCATTGACATTGGTGCCAAAATTGCTAAGGCTAAGGAGCTTAAGTTGGTTGCGAAAAATAGACTCCCGGGGCAGTTTGACACTTCAGGTCCTTCTGATTATGGTTCCGGGTTTTCGGAAATTGAAGATGGATCGGAAGGCGATGATGGAAAACACCAAGCTGGGGAAAATGTTGAGTTTTCTATTCCTCCTGATTCCGGAGATGCTGTGGTTTAGCTTTACTTGTCTTTTCCCGTTTTCTATTTATTTTGGCAAATTCTTGTAAATAAAAACATATTTTTTTCTTAAGTGTCATTTGAGTCTTACTTTCGTTTGAATATTCGTGCATGTCTTTAACTTTCGTACTTTCTCAAGTATTCTATGCATGTCATTCTGTTCGTGCTTTATTATGTGTAATCTCGAATGCTTTTTTTTATCAAATCATTTTGGTTCTGAGTACTATCCCTTTATCGTGTGGGTTTCCATGAGTATTTGTGCATGTTTACTTTTTGCGTCTTTTTCCATATGCAGCTTCAGGTGTATTTTCCCTGATGGCATTATAGATTCCGGATATTGTTTCTTCCGGAACCAATCCTTTAACGTAAGGGTTTTTATAAGAGAGGGACCTCTTATGTTTACGGTGCTCTTGAAGAAGACACCTCCTATTCATTATGGCACAAACATTTGAAGTACTTGTTTAACTTCTAAATTGTAAAATTTACTCATCATTCAGACATGAAACAAGATAAAAATAAAGGGACTCATTTCATTTAATTCCTTCTATTTTCAAAAGTAAATAAGCATTTTGCTATGAAGAAAAAAAATTGCCATGACTTGTGGCTATCTTGTACAACTTGTTTCTACGGGGCTGGCTTCGCAGTCCCCAATCCCCATGATGTATTCTGTTTCGAATTATCGTTCCCCGATTGACGTGGAATCAGTATTGCTTGGCATTTAGTACTTCCGTATCCTCATATTATTCCCCCGCAGTGTTCGAATGCAAAGAATGTGAATTGGAACACTGGTAGTCTTGTATCTTTGATTATCCCACCAATGAATTTCTAGGTAATCCTTCACTCGACAACATATCTTGTTTCCTATGAGGAACCTATGCTATCGAGAGAAAGAATACCTAACAATCGTCTAGTGGTTTGTGCTCGTGAAAGATCGGGTAACCTTTATTCGGTAGCAAACTTAACTTCTCGGTGGGAATTTTCTATTGAAGCAAAGATTATCTAATCATCTCCAAGTGGGACTTGTTTTTTCACATTGTTATCAAAGGCATATCATTGTTGTATTCATGGTAAGTTTTCTGACGCTGCCTCGTTAAAAACCTTGCCAAAAAAGCCAATTGGGACAAAAACAGGACGAAGGCAAAAAGAGTGCAACGCATACTTCACGTTTGAATGTTGTTCCTCAGAAGTAATTTCTTTTGAGGTGAGCCACGTTCCAGTTGTTGGGAAAATTGTCTCTGTTTTAGTTCTCCAACTCGTATGATCCTTTCCCAGTGATAGCTGAAACCATGTAAGGGCCTTCCCATGTTGGGCCTACTTGCCAGCATTGAGCTCCCGGGTTTTGGAGTTACCTTCCTCAAGACCAAGTCTCCTACTTTGAAATATCGGAGGTCGGCTCTTCGATTATAATATTTCTCTGTTCTATCTTTTGAGTCGCCATTGAGACATGCACCAAGTCTCTGCGTTCCTTAAGAAGCTCCAAGTTGATTAGCGTTGCTTCATTGTTCGATTCTTCGTCCGGCTTGAAATACCTCAAGGTTGGTTCCGCTACTTCCACCGGTACTAAAGCTTATGCACTGTACACGAGGAAAAAGGGGTTTCTCCGGTGCTTGACTTGATAATTGTTCGGTAGGCCTATTGAACCCCAAGTAATTCTTCGGGCCAATTGCTTTTTGCTGCTTCCAACCTTTTCTTGAGGTTTTGAATAATCACTTTTTTTATTGACTCCGCTTGAGAATTTTCACTCTGATGATAAGGTGAAGAGGTAATATTCTTTATCTTTAAATCTTTAAGGAACTTTGTAACATTTGCGCTGATAAACTGCGGCCCATTGTCGCATGCGATCTCTTTCGATATTCCAAAGCTGCAAATTATATTTTTCCATAGGAAGTCAACCGCTTTGCGTTATCTGATCTTATGATAAGGACCTACTTCCACCCATTTAGATAAATAGTCAGTCAAAATTAAAAGAAACCTTACCTTTCCAGGAGCCGGTGGTAGCGGTCCGACGATGTCCATTCCCCACTTCTGCCGGTTGATGTACTAGTGGTACGTAGCGTTGGCACTTATCACATTTTCGTACGATGTCTTTGGCATCTTGTTCCATACGAGGCCAGTAATATCCTGCCGGATTAATTTCAGCACCAAAGAATCTGCACCCCAATGGTTTCCGCATATCCCTTCATGGAATTCTCTCATGACATAGTTAGCTTCTAATGCTCCTAAACACCGGGCCAAAAGGACTTGAAAGGATTTTTTGTACATTTGGTCTTTCTTGAAGCTATAACGTGCAGCTTTGGCGCGCAACTCTTTTGAATCTTGGGGGTCTTCGGGCAACTTTCCATGCTCGAGATAATTGATTATTTCGTTTCTTCAGTCCCAGACCAAGCTAGTCGAATTCACCTCGTAGTAACCATCTTTGTCCAAGACTGAATTCATCAGTTGTACTACCGTCTCTGATTCCGATCCCTGGAGTTCTGTCGTTGAGCCCAAATTTTCCAATGCATCTGCCTCCGCGTTATCTTCCCTCGGGTTATTGACCACTCCCCAGAATCGTGCCAATAAAGCCTAATCCTTTACCACGTATTGCTGCATACGTTCTTCTTTGGTGTCAAAGATTTCGTAGACCTAATTTATCACCAACTGCGAATCACATTTGATTTCGATGAATTCGGAGTCAAGTCCCCTGGCCAATCAAGACCTTCGTCCTCTCGGACTAAAACTGCACTTACTGCAACTTCTGAAACTACGAGGTAGACTAGCAACCTTTCACCTTCTTTTGGTTTTGAAAGCGACAGAGGGCTTGACAAATATTTATTCAAATCCTTCAAGTCTTTTTGACACTCCGGTGTCCATTCGAAGTTGTTTTTATTTTTAAGTAGTGCGAAGAAGCGATGATATTTTTCAAATGAACGAGAAATGAACCTGCTCAAAGCTGTCAATCTCCATGTGAGCCTCTAGACTTCTTTTACGTTAGAAAATTGATCTGGGATGTCCTATATGGCCTTTATTTTGTCAGGATTTACTTCAATTCCCCTTTGTGAGACTAGGAATCCTAGGAACTTACTCGAGTTGACCCCGAACGCACACTTCTCGGGGTTAAGCTTCATATTATGCTCCCTCAGGATGTCAAGTGTTTCTTGCAAATGCTTCATGTGGTCACCTACATTCATTGACATAACGAGCATATCGTCTATATATACTTCCATATTCTTTCCTATTTGTTTTTCGAACATCTTATTCACGAGCCGTTGATAAGTGGCTCCGGCATTTTTTTAGCCCGAAGGGCATCACTTTGAAAAAAGATATACCAAAATTTGTTATAAACTAAGTCTTTTCCTAATCTTCTAGGTTAATATTGATTTTATTGTACCTAGAATAAGCATTGAGGAAACTCATTAACTCGTGCCCGGCCGTAGCATCAATCATTTGATCTATATTTGGCAATGGGAATGAGTCTTTCGGTCACACCTTATTAAAATCCTTATAATCTACACACATGTGAAATTTATTATTTTTCTTAGGAACTACTACTACATTGGCTAGCCAGTTCAGATATCTTACCTCTAGGATTGAGCCAATCTTAAGTAAACGGGTTACCTCTTCTTTGACAAATTTATTCCTTGCTTCAGCAATGGGTAACTTCATTTTCCTTACCGGATGTGTGTTAGTATCCATTCTTAGCTTGTTTATGGATATCTCCGTCGGGATTCCTATCATATCATCATGCGACCACGCAAAATAATCGTCGTTAATTTTAAAGAATTCAATAAAAGCAGACATGAGTTCTGGGTGCAGTCTTGTTCCCAAATGGAATTTCCTTTCTAGGAATTCTTCAAACAACGCCACCTGCTCCAGTTCTTCTGGTACTTAATACCTTGGTACCTGATATTGTTCCGAACTTTCTGTCCCCAGGCTAACTTCCTCTGTTTCAGAGACATGTGTCAGCTTTAGTAACTGCTATGCCACACGTTCATTTCCTTTGCTATTGGATACTGAAATTTCATTCATCTCTATTGCTACCGGTTGATCACCCCTTATTTGTTTGATCCCCTCGGGTGTTGGAAAATTCAATAATTGGTGATATGTTGAAGGCACAACTTTCATCTCGTGCAGCCATGGTTTTCCCAAGATGATGTTATACCCCATGTCTCCGTCTACCACTTCGAAGAGATTCGTCTTCATTACTTCATTAGTATTCGTAAGCAACAAACTTTCTCACCGGGTTGTCAAGATTACGAGGTTGAATCTGGCGAGGAGTTTCGCTGTTGGGATAATGCTTCTGGTGAGTTTAGCTTGCTCCAGTACTCTCCATTGCATGATATTAGCTCAACTTCCTATGTCAACTAAAACACGTTTAAATTTAAAATCTAACACATTTAAAGAAATTACCAGTGCGTCATTTTGCGATAGCAGTAATCCATATGCATCTTCGTCCGTGAATGTGATATTGTCTTCCCGGAGCCTTTTACTATGAGTTATCGATACTTTTATCTTCTTCACTGCTAAAAAGGTGACCCCGTTAATTTTATTCCCTCCGAAGATCATGTTAATCGTTTGGCATGAAGGTTGCTCTCCTGCTTTCTAGGTTTCTACATCGCCCCTATTTCAACCATAATTGTTTTAGCTTGGTCACTCAAAGATTCTATAAGGTGATCATTCTTTAACAGGGTTTCCACTTCTTCCCGGAGGTGTCGGCAGTCCCCAGTTCGGTGTCCGTTAGTGCAATGGTATTTGCACCATAAATTGGGATCCCTATTGCTGGGATCAGAATTCATAGGTCTTGGGAATCGTGCCTCTTTGATATTTCTCATGGATGATACCATCTCCATCACGCTGACGTTGAAGTTATACTTTGACAACTTTGGGTATGAAGAATCTCGCGACCCCGAGATTTCTCTATCCTACAATGATCTCTTATTTCGGCCACGATCGGTCCTTCTATCAATGGTGAACTTTTCTACTGCCTGAAAGCTCCTGCCACTACCTTCTGTCCGCTCGTAGGGAAAAAATGGCCCCTCCAGGTCCGCCTATCCGTGTCAATATCATCCTTCATTTTTTCTTTGTTCTTCTCCTGTCTTTTGGTCGACGATGGAAAGCCAACATGATCGTCTTCAATCCTTGTTTTTGACTCGTACCGGTTGTGGACATCCGCCCATGTCGTATCTTGAAACTTGAGCAGACTCTCTTTCAACTTATGGGAAGTGTCCAAACTTCTCGGATTTAAACCTTTGGTGAGTACTCCAGTATAGTAACATCCTTTCCTTCTGGAAATGGGTAACGAATTCTCGTAATAACTTGGATTCTCCCTGCGCGATTATGAATATGTCGGCCTTTCGGGCTTGTACCTTTTTGGCACCGACATGGGCCTTGATGAGGGAATATGCGAGAATCTCAAAGGAATCTATGGAATGCTCGGGGAATAGTGAATAACATGTTAAAGCTCCCCTCGTGAGAGTCTCACCAAATTTCTTCAACAGCACAGACTCAATTTCGTGAGGAGCAAAATCATTTCCTTTCACCGCTGTTGTGTAACTGGTAATGTGCTCCTGTGGATCTAAAGTTCCATCATACTTCACACTTGGGGCATCCTGAACCGCCTCAGGGATCAATTCCGGGGCTGCACTTGGCTTTTACGGTAATTGAATATACTTCTTCGAGTTCAGGCCTTTCAGTACTGGTGGTGCGCCCGATATTTGATCCATGCAGGCGTTTACTTCCTTCATGAACCGTAAAAGTTCCTCCTTTAATGGGTCGTTATCGTTGTTGAGGATGGATCTACTCTCCCAGCCCCATCAGAGCCAACTTTTCCTCTGAGAGTGTTGTTGTCGACTCTCTAGGTTGTTTAGTTTGCGGGAACCTCAGGAGTAATTGGATCTCGCCTGTTCGCATTATTTGAAGCATCTGATAGCGCCTGCTTTAGTTTCATCATAACCTGATCTTGTCGTGTGAGGTGGCCTAGGATGATTGCATGTTTCTCTTGCAGGACCCTCACTGCATCCGCTACATGCTCCTCATCAGCATCATCAGGCGTCGTCCCCCTCATTACGAGTGTCACTGATTGAATCCTCGAAATGAGGTTGTTCCCCTTGAATTTCAGGGTTGTGTGTGCCATTAACACTATTATCTGCCATTTCTATTGTGATTTTTTCTAAGAAAAAATAATCAAACACGTTAGTAAAAAAGGCAGAGATCAATTTTGCACGGCTTTCTAGGCCCCATAGTGCGCGCCAAACTCTTTACCCAAAAAATGGTACAATTGAATTTGTTTGTGGTTTCTAGACAACTAAATTAATTTGATCGAAAAGGTAATGAAATAATAGATGAAATATAAAATACTTAGCCTTAGAATCTATATGAAACAACAGAGCTAATGAGTCCGGGAACAGGGTTTCCGGTCACGATAAGGGTGGGATCAAAAGCGAGAAAGTAAATTGTATTAAAGTACCGTGTAGAATGTAGTGTAAGTTAGCCAGAAAATTCGTCTCCTTTACAATAATAACTGAGCTCCCTATTTATAGCTACTTATAGGGAAGGAATTCCTAGGATCATGCCCTTCTTTAACATTAATTACCGGGCACAAAGCATTTAATACTCCTTTTATGATCGTTACCCTTCCGGTGACAAGCGGAATAACTATATTTGGTGACCATCCCCATCTTGTGTTCCACGTGTCCTTCCTTTAAGCGGCCATGTGTCATGTCATATGTTTCCCTATACAATTAGGTGTTTCAACCATTTACACACATGTAGAGTAGAAAAATAAATTTTAATTCGAGCATGAATCGCTTGATTAGTAGAATTAATTTATTCTCTGCTATGAGCAACGTTTCTCAAGTGTTTAAATTCCTCCAAATCTGTCTCTCAAAGATGATAATTTTGAATCCAAAAGGAATGTGTTGCAATATTATTCTATATATGTTTGTGTTTTTAAAACCCAACATTGATGAGAGAATTGTTCTAACTTCTATAGACCCAGTATTAACGAAGAAACCGGTTGAAAGATTTTATCCAAGGCATTAAAGTAAGGTCTTATATTAGTTTTAAGATGGTATCTACAATTACTTTAACATCCTTCAACAAACTAAAGAGCTTCATCCGAAACATCATACATCGTAGCGTGGAGGCTGCCATCAAATTCTTTTCCATTTTTTTTGTAGTCTATGTGCGGTCAAAATCAGGTATGTCCGATTTTGTGGGCTCGAGGAACCGCTTCAAGAATAAGACTGAAATAGGCTGGGCTCGAGCCTGATGGAGGAAGTTAGAGGCTCGAAGATCGAAGTGCACGATGAATACCTAGGTCGCGTATAACAAGAAGGAGCAAGATTCCCGCAACAGCCCAAAGATCAAGGCGTAAATTCCAGAACGGATTTGTACGAATTTGTACTAGGCGGTTAGACAGTTGTACAATTAGATTCCTTACTAGAAATGAAAATGTACCTTATTTAGGACTCCCTTATTGTATAAAGGGGAGCTCATTCATTCTGTAAAGATCATCAATCATTGGCAAATAATATACACACTTAATTTCCTACTCATCTGTCACGACCCCAAATATAAACCAGTGGTGATGGCGCCTATCGTGGAACTAGGCCAGCCAAAACCACACTTATATCGTAATAATCTTCCATTTTCATCATTACTAAACCGATAACCCATAACGGTTTCTTTTAAACATTTTTAAAACAGTTAAAGCTACACCAAATATTAAATACAACCCCCGAGATCCTGTAGTCACCGGTCATGAGCATCTACATAAAATATACAACTAAAAAGAAAAGAATAAACTCTATAATAGTAAGCAGGAGAGAGCAGGACTGCGGACTCGTGCAGCTACCTCGCAAAATCTCCGAGAAGTCTCTGGAACAGATACACAGCTCACTCTGCCCTAACACCTGGATATGCACACAAGGTGCAGGGAGTAATGTGAGTACGCCAACTCAGTAGTAATAAAACTAAATCAGGTCAGAGCAGTAAGAAACACGTAAAATCAAATCATCATTTCACAATAAGCACATCCTTTCTTTCCAACAATGTATACGTTAAATCATCACGCTTAAAAGCCGATTTCAGTAAAAATCATTTGGAAATATACTTGCCAATAGTTTCAACATAACTTTCAAGAAGTTTAGTGTAAAAATAATAAAAATCATAAAAAGCCCCTCGGGAAAAACACATTTCATAAGTTCAGAGTGAAAGTGGTAAAATCATAATTAGCCCCTCGGGCAAAAACATGTATCAGAAACTGCCCCTCGGACATACCTCACAATCACTCATAATCAGCCCCTCGGGCATACCTCACAGTCACTCATGCCTCCCAATCACTCGTCACTCGGCACTCGCACTCAGTAGGTACTTGCGCTCACTGAGGGTGTATACAGACTTCGGAGGGACTCCTTCAGCCCAAGCGCTAATATAAAGCCACCTCGTGGCATATCATATCCTCACAATCAGGCCCTCGGCCTCACTTAGTCAGAAACTCTCAAAATCCCCTCGGGCGTATCAGTAAAACGGGGTACTCGACCCAAAACATCATTTATATCTCAAAATAGTGTAAATGAGACTGAGTTTCAAAATAAGTTAAACATAACATGACTGAGTCTAAATCATAAGTCAACACTTTTAGGAAAATAGCAGTAAACAGAAAAGCCTCTAAGGGGTCTAAACAAGTTGTCACGAGGCCCCAAACATGGCTTATAGCCCAAATATAGCAATAGTTTTAGAACACAATTTAATATATGATTTAGAGTAAAATACTCAACTCAATAAATTCCGCGGAGAGGACCAAGTCCAATCAAAAAATCTGTGCACGCCACATACTCGCCATCCGACGTGTGCGCCATTCTAAAAATAGTGAGAAATACGAAGCCCGGTGTTTCATACCTTCAGGACAAGATTTATAGCCATTACTTACCTCCTCCGGGCCAAAATATAAATCTGCGATGCTCTTGCCCCTCGAATTGGCTCCCGATTGCTCCGAATCTAACCAAAACCAGATTAACATCATCAATATACGCTAAATGAACAAGGCTCAAATGAAAACTATCAATTTTTGGCACAATTCTTGAAATTGGCCAAACCCGAGCCCACGTTTCGGAATTCGATAAAAATCACAAAACTAGAATCTTCATTCTCTTACGAGTCTACCCTTACCAAATTTACCAAAATCCGACCTCAATTGCCCACGCAAATCACCAAAAGAAATTTCCAAATTTTTCCTCCCATGTTTCCAAAATTTTCTACTTTAATTCCTCAAATTGCATGGTGAAAATCAAGACAAATTCATGAAATTAAACCAAAAATGATCGAAGAACACTTACCATAAGAATCTCACTGAAAATCTCGTCCAAGTTCTCCTTCCCCCAGGCTCTCCAAGGGAAAAATGAGTTAAGGACATAAACCCCCGAAAATGGAACTTAAAACTTTCTGCACAGGCTTTACTTTGTGCGATCGCGGAAAAAGGCACGCGATCGCGAAGAACAAAATGCTTCCCAACCAACTAACCATATGCAATTGCAGAAACACCTATGCGATCGCGTAAGACAGCTCCTCACAACAATGCGATCGCGTCCATATCTATGCGATCACATAGAGTAATTCCATCACCTCACTGCCACACGCGCCCACACTGCGTGATCGCAATGCACCTCATGCGACCGCACTGTTCTGGCTTCTCTCACTTTGCAATCACGTACCTCTGAAGGCGATCGCATATAACAATTTTGTGCTGCCTCATCAATAAGCCTATGCGATTGCAGCCTCACCATTGCGATCGCATATAAGAAACCAGACCAAGAAAAATATAGCAACAACAACAGTCCTTTTACGGCCAAGCACACTCCGTTAAACACCCGAAACACACGCGAGGCGCCCGGGACCTCAATCAATCCTACCAACACACCCCATAACATCATTCAAACTTAGTCGAACCTTCGAAACGCCAAAAACAACGCAAAAACACCACAATCACATCAAATTCAAGCCTATGAATTTTGAAAATTTTAAATTCCACCAATGATGCCGAAACCATCCAAAACACCTCCAATTGACCTGAAAATTTGCGCACATATCAAAAATGACATTACGAACCTGCTCCAACTTCCGGAATTCCATTCCGACCCTGATAGCCTATTTCCCCTGCCAACCAGAAATCGCCAAAAATTAACTTTAGCCAATTCAAGCCTAATTCTACACCGGACATCAAAAATTCATTCTGAACACACTCCTAAGTCCAAAATCACCTAACGAAGCTATCCGAACCATAAAATTTACATTCCGAGGTCATTTACCAATAAGTCAACTTTCAGTTGACTTTTCCTGTTGAACCAAGTTAAGAGACTAAGTGTCTCATTTCTCTCCAAAAGTTGCTCCGAACCCGAGCCAACCAATCTAACACAACATAATGAAGTTGAACCACATATAATGAAGCAGAAACGGGGGAAACGGGGCTATTACTCTCGGAACGACCGGCCGGGTCGTTACATCCTCCCTCACTTAAACATACGCTCGTCCTCAAATGTGCCAGGAGTTGTTCTCCAACACCATAAAACTGCCGCGTAACCTCACCATGCACATACCCGGGGGTGATCCCACGTCACCCTATCCCATATAGGTCCAATAGCACAAAACAGTTGAAATTTTGCAATCCAATCCTGACCCAAGGACCTTAGAACCAAATTTTCACTTCTGAAATAACTTGCAAGGTCAAGATTCCACAACTATAAACTGAATAAGTCTGAACATGCTGAATCAAGCCATATACGCACCCCAGATGAAACCAAATAATACTCTGCATGAATAAAACACCCATAGAGATAACTCCCAATCACAATAGCTGCTCAGAACACCCAATACCGATACATAACCTCTTATCAAGAAATGCCTCGCTCTAACACTTCTATATACTGCCGATGATGAAAGAAACACGCAGAAACTAGCAACCATTTGTTCGATCAGTCAGATATGAAGGTCCCCCTTCCCAAACGGGAATTATAGCAGACTTCTAAGTCGGCTCCCGATATTTATCCTTTCAACTATGTTGTAAAAAATTATGACAATATTCATACTAGGTCCAATGACCTCTTCTCATCCAACACGACCATTCTGATGACATGACACATCAATACAATTCAGGCCACAGCCTGTGCAACTCGTGTACTCAATATCAACATCCCAATGAATCAAATTATATAAAAGATTCACACGAGAGGACCATCCCGCCATTGATCAATTACCATCATAACACCATGCTAAGAGACCGACACTCACCAAAAATAGCAAAGCTCACGAATGTGACACCAAGGATCATACCTCCAGATAACTCTGCTACAATGCGTGATACCATCCAAACGCTGGGTCACATGAAATACTTCTAGCCACCTGGCTAAAAACCAATAACCATGTGCAATTCGACATCAAGTACTGAAAGTGCATTACCATAACCACGGGGAAACTAGACGATACCACGCCACACGAATCAGAAAGTACATAACCAATACGTCTCAATCCCGCAATACATAATTACTTATCTTACTCAACTCTAGCTATAAAGCCCAATTAGAATCGCACCATATGTGCCTATAACCAACGATCACAACTCCTCACAACACCGAAGGGTAACTCATACATCACTCCAGAACACGAATAAACTGAATGACAATCGAATGTTACATCCCTCAACAATAGAAATTCAGAGTCAACAATTCTGACCCGGTGCAGAACACACACTCATACTGGCCTACCAATAACCCTAAATCAACTCTGGTCACCCACACAGATAGATAACTCACCGAAAAGTTCACAATTACTGAATCATGGTACATACTAAAATCTAACTAGCTATGATTTCATCCTCACAGTTCACTACCACAAAATAAACTATTTATGAGAACTCTCAGTCTCGAAGTCATGAAGCGCACCAATTACTATATCTGATCTCAACTCCACCGCTCGAATACATAACACATCCCTAATACTTGATCGTTCCACGAGGGATACCTCTAAAATTCTTCCGTGACACCAAGCAACCTTGAATATCAGCAGTTGATCCAACAAGAGAGCTTCACTATACCAATGAAGCACCCTTAACTCCACACATGCCCTTTCTGAAATGTATATCCTCATCAAGCCACCTAATAGTGCTATCATCTACCTAGTCATCTGAAACTGCCAATGCTGCTTAAGAATTTTCGACCTTCCTTCCAGAACTAAACCGTGACCTCACACATGAAAATCTCACTCTACACGACATACCGCATACACCATGACATCCTATGATAAACATGAGAACTTCATAATCCCTTCCGATCCACAAGAAACTACAGACCCAACTAGTCAAGAACTTCCCATTTGATCCCATTTAGAAGCAAAATCACTATACATCACCTGCACCTCACGCCAATAGAAAATATGCATCTTTAACCATGGCAGAAACCATCAGGAAGTATCCGAATCCCATTTGTACAACACCAAACCGTCAGGACTGAATCCTTCTAACATAACCAAGCTACGCAGGTCACCAACCCAAGAGCATTGCTAAAAAACACCTGTAAAAACTCATTACCTTATGAACACCCAAAGAACTAATCGTATCCTTTATCATGCCGATCCGACCTACTACCAAGTTGTCCTATTTATCCAAGTTACTTCTGACTTACCTGCGAATTAGTACTTCTCTTTTCCATAATACCGCAATTCTCAACCCAAACTCACCATACGAGACCCAAGCATAAAACCATACCGTCTGAGGCTCATAAGCCGCTGAATACTCTCTCAAATATCCCCAAAAGTACCACATTCAAAATACTTACCCTGAAGACACTTCCTGCAAATCTAAAGCCATTACCTTCACCTTCCTGATACTGATATGTAGAATCCATGATAATGTAGAAATGCCACAATTCTTGACACCCTCCAACTTAAATCTCAGTTCTAGCCCAAAACACACCTTGACGATTCCCAATTGCTATATTTAACCTTGAATCCGTCAGAATCATTCTCGAGAGTCATCCACTCTACTCAAACCTCAATTAGACTAATCAAATGGACCGAACGACCTGTGCTCCATTAGAACTCCAACACCCCAGGAATTAATCCACACATACTCGAAGAAACAAGAAAATTCTTATTGTTGCACACACTACCCCATTTTACAATTACAACTGAATCATTTAATAATAAAAAAAAATCCAATTACCCATAGAGTACATTACAACCTGTAGCCAAAATTTCCGTTACTCGAGTCATCCCCGATCTCAACCCCTGTAAGCCACAACTGATTCACCAGTATACCTCGAACCTAACCCAAGACATCACATAATCGTGCAACCAACTTATCACTCGCAAACTCCCCAACTTGGCTCAAAGCAATAGATCAAAACAACCAGTAACTCATAATGACCATACGCTAACACCGCCGCCATACCACAGTGAGATTCAACTAAATCCTTCATAAGCTCATATATAACTTAAACCATTTAACATCCCAAATCATCTACAACCTCATATTCACCATTGCAATAGTCGTGTCAACTCCCACAAGTGATCTAAACTCAAATTGCAACATATATAAATTACTGGTAAAAGAGAACTTGCTACAAAATAACATAAGGATCACACAACCTCAGAACGCCCCGCGAAAATAGCCCCACCTTCTTAGCCTCAAACTAATCTCTCTCTATACCCTTCCGAAACTCGTAGCTATCACGCAATCACTTTATACTTCTGCATCTAAACACAACCAACGCCTACCCTCGAGGCATCACAATACGCAGTATAAGAACCTAAAGATGATGGCAGAACTAACACTGGAGCTGTGGTCAAAGAAATCTTGAGCTTCTGGAATCCCTCTCCACACTCGTCTGACCACCTTAATACCCTCACTGGACACCACGTGCCCCAAGATTGCTACTGAATTGAGCCGAAAATTCACACTCGGAGAACTTTGCATAGAGTCTTTCCTCCCTGAATCCTTATAATTCCATCCTCAGATACTGAGTATGCTACTCCTGGATACGCGTATATGCCAGGATGCCATCCACGAATACAATAACAAGGAGTGCTAATACGGCTGGAATACACCGTTAATCAAATACATGAACACTACTGGGGCAATGATCAGCCCAAAAGACATCACCAGGAACTCATAACCCAACAGAATGATCCGCTTCACTCCACAACTAAACAACATGAGAGGTATTCCAATATACTCACAACTCGAAGCCATATACCAAACCGAGACAGAAACCAAACACTCAATAGTTCTTGCCACATTTCTAGCCAACCTTTTTTTCTTAATCAAACAATCTGAACACAACTAACCATCAAATCACACTTACCACGTAGCTATCTAGTCACCAATTCTCACCAATAAGAACACAAACGGACATATAAGTCCCCAAATGCACGACTCACATAATCGAAATCTTAGCACTCAACCCACAGAATGAATCCGGCCTCAATTCCTCCAGAATGGCCCATTACCAACATACCAAAATAACATCTCATCCATGGAAGTCACAAGTCGTCGATGCACAGCTGATACCAAGCGCTCTCGGGCGCGTTCGAATACTTTGAAGGAATTCAAGAGTTACACTCTTGGCTGAATAAAATGGATTCGCACGACAAAAATTCAAGAATGTGAGATTTTCCTAAGGGTTCTGTAGCCTCTCAAAGATAAGTATAGACGTCTCCGTACCGATCCGCAAGACTCTACTAAACCTGCTTATGACCGGTGAGTCTTATGTAACCTAGCGCTCTGATACCAACTTGTCACAACCCTAAATCTAAACCAGTCGTGACGGATCCAATTGTGGAACTAGGCCAGCCAAAACCACACTCATACCGTAATAATCTTCCATTTTCATCATTACTAAAATGATAACCTATAACGGTTTCTTTTAAACATTTTTAAAACAGTTAAAGCTACACCGAATATTAAATACAACCCCCGAGATCCCGGAGTCACTGGTCATGAGCATCTACATAATATATACAACTTAAAAGAAAAGAATAGACTTTATAATAGTAAGCAGGTGAGAGCAGGACTGCGGACGCGTGTAGCTACCTCGCAAAATCTCCGAGAAGTCTCTGGAACAGATACACAGCTCACTCTTCCTTAACACCTGGATCTGCACACAAGGTGCAGGGAATAATGTGAGTACACCAACACAGAAGTAATGAAAATAAATCAGGTTAGAGCAGTAAGAAACACATAAAATCAAATCATCATTTCACAATAAGCACAGCTTTTCTTTCCAACAATGTATATACGTTAATCAGCATGCTTAAAAGCCCATTTCAGTAAAAATCATTTGGAAATATACTTTCCAGTAGTTTCAACATAACTTTCAAGAAGTTTAGTGTAAAAATGATAAAAATCATAAAAAGCCCCTCGGGCAAAACACATGTCATAAGTTCAGAGTGAAAGTGGTAAAATCATAAGTAGCCCCTCGGGCAAAAGCATGTATCAGAAACTGCCCCTCGGACATACCACACAGTCACTCATAATCAGCCCCTCGGGCATACCTCACAGTCACTCATGCCTCCCAATCACTCGTCACTCGGTACTCGCACTCAATAGGTACCTGCGCTCACTAGGGGTGTGTACAGACTCCGGAGGGGCTCCTTCAGCCCAATCGCTAATATCAAGCCACCTCGTGGCATATCATATCCTCACAATCAGGCCCTCGGCCTCACTCATTTAGAAACCCTCAAAAGTCCCTCGGGCGTATTAGTAAAACAGGGTACTCGACCCAAAACATCATATTATATCTCAAAATAGTGTAAATGAGGCTGAGTTTCGAAATCAGTTAAACATAACATGACTGAGTGTAAATCATAAGTCAACACATTGAGGAAAATAGAAGTAAATATAAAATCCCCTAAGGGGTCTAAACAAGTCGGCACGAGGCCCTAAACATGGCTTATAGCCCCAATATAGAAATAGTTAGAACACAATTTAATATATGATTTAGAGTAAAATACGCAACTCAATAGTTGCCGCGGAGAGGACCAAGTCCAATCCAAAAATCAGTGCACGCCACATACTCGTCATCTGACGTGTGCATCATTCTAAAAATAGTGAGAAATACGAAGTCCGGGGTTCCATACCCTCAGGACAAGATTTATAGCCATTACTTACCTCTACCGGGCCAAAATACTAATCCGCGATGCTCTTGACCCTCGAATCGGCTCCCACTTTCTCCGAATCTAACCAAAACAAGATTAACATCATCAATATACGCTAAATGAACAAGGCTCAAACGAAAACTATCAATTTTTGGCACAATTCTCGAAATTGGCCAAACCCGAGCCCAAGGCTCACGTCTCGAAATTCGATAAAAATCACAAAACTAGAATCCTCATTCCCTTACGAATCTACCCATACCAAAATTTACCAAAATCCGACCTCAATTGCCCATGCAAATCACCAAAAGAAATTTCCAAATTTTTCCTCCCATTTTTCCCAAATTTCTACTTTAATTCCTCAAATTGCATGGTGAAAATCAAGACAAATTCATGAAATTAAACCAAAAATGATCGAAGAACACTTACCACAACAATCCCACTGAAATCTCGTCCAAGCTCTCCTTCCCCCGACTCTCTAATGGAAAAATGAGTTATGGCCATAAACCCGCGAAATTGGAACTTAAAACTTTCTGCCCAGGCTTTACACTGTGCGATCGCGGAAAAAGGCACGCGATCGCGAAGAACAAAATGATGCCCAACCAACTAACCCTATGCGATCGCAGAAACACCTATGCGATTGCGTAAGACAACTCCTCACAACAATGCGATCGCGACCAGCTCTATGCGATCGCATAGAGCAATTCCATCACCTAACTGCCACATGCGCCCACACTGTGCGATCGCAATGCACCTCACGCGACCGCACTATTCTAGCTCCTCTCACTTTGCGATCGTGGACCTCTGTAGGAGATCGCATATAACAATTTTGTGTTGCCTCACAAATAATACTATGCGATTGCACCCTCACCATTGTGATCGCATATAAGGAAACCAGACCAAGAAAAATACAACAGCAACAACAGTCCTTTTAAGGCCAAGCACACTCCGTTAACCACCCGAAACACACCTGAGGCCCCCGGGACCTCAACCAATCCTACCAACACACCCCATAACATCATTAAAACTTATTCAAGCCTTCGAAACACCAAAAAAATGCAAAAACACCACAATCACATAAAATTCAAGCCTATGAACTTTGAAATTTCTAAATTCCACCAACTATGCCGAAACCATCTAAAACACCTCCGATTGGCCTGAAAATTTGTGCACATATACAAAATGACATTAAGAACCTGCTCCAACTTACGGAATTCCATTCCGACTATGATAGCCTATTTCCCCTGCCGACCGAAAATCGAAGAAAACTAACTTTCGCCAATTCAAGCCTAATTCTACACCGGACCTCAAAACTTCATTCAGAACACACTCCTAAGTCCCAAATCACCTAACGAAGCTATCCAAACCATAAATTCTACATTCCGAGGTTGTTTACCAATAAGTCAACTTCCGGTTGGCTTTTCCACTATTGAACCATGTTAAGAGACTAAGTGTCTCATTTCTCTCCAAAAGGTTCTCCGAACCTGAGCCAACCAATCTAACACAACATAATGAAGTTGAACGACATATAATGAAGCAGAAATGGGGGAAACGGAGCTATTACTCTCGGAACGACCGGCCAGGTCGTTAAATCATAACGCTTCAGAATTTTCTCTTTACTTTATTGTTCTCATTAATATACCTTGAGGTCATCATAGCTCGAGATCAAGACTTGCTCGCACACTAGTTTGATTTTAGCTTACTCTTCTAATTTATACGTTTGTCTTCTTGGTTATCAGTTAGTATTGGCTAACTCAGATTTTAGGGTAAACACTTTGGCGCCTACCATGGGGACTAAAGATAATAGCGATTGTTTCAGTGCTGATTTTGATAACACACGTTATTTTCACACTTTTTCTTATCAACGATTCTTTGTTTTTAGGTTAAAACATGTCAAACTCACAAAACGCTCCCGTACACAGTAATGATGATCTCGGATTTCATGGAAAAAATGATAATGAAGTTGCTCCAGGAACCGGTGTACCACCGCTTAACCCAAGGCAAGTGCCGATTGCAGAACCAGTCGATGTTAGTTTGCACATTGATTTGAATGCGGACTTGGTCGCAGAACGCGGAGGAAGTATACCGGGGGAAGTCTGACCTGGTGGTAAAGGGACACAGGGTGTAAAGACGGGGGAGTTAGCCTCCAGGTAATCTTCGAGATGCTACGAGCTCAATAGGTTTCTATTGCTCAGCTACAAAGTTAACATAAAACTCCGAGTGTGGTTGAACCAGAAATCACTCTCCGTACTGAGTCGATGCCGGAAAGGTCGAACGGTAGTGGATCGGGGACCGACCCTACAATCATGAAAATGTTCGAAGAGCTCACCAAAATAATCGAGTCGGGAGAAAAGAAGATCGAAGATAATGAAAGAAAGGTGGAGACATACAACTCCCAAGTCGATCAAATATCAGGGGCACCGCCGATCTTAAAGGGTTTGGATTCAAAAAAGTTTGTGCAGAAGCCTTTTCCTCAAAGCGCAGCCCTGAAGCTCATTCCAAAGAAGTTCCGCATGCCGGATATACCAAAGTACAATGGAACCGCCGATCCTAATGAACATATCACTACGTACACGTGCGGTATAAAGGGAAATCACAACTTACCGCCAAATTCCATCAATTCATTTGCGATGTTAGCAGGTTCATTTGTAAAAGCACACGCCGGGCCATAAAGGTCGCAACGAGGAAATCGGACATCTTGAAATCAAACAAAGGGATAACGAAATGCTGAGGGAGTTCGTGTCCCAATTTCAGATGGAACGAATGGAGTTACCACTGGTCTCTGATGATTGGGTTGTTTAAGATTACACCCAAGGGTTAAATGAGCGAAGCTCGATAGCATCACGACAGTTGAAGCAAAATCTGATTGAGTATCCCGGTGTAACTTGGGTAGACGTGCACAATTGATATCAATCAAAGATTAGGGTCGAGGACGACCAGTAAGGAGCCCCTTCGGGTTCAGTTTATCCAAACGGGCTAGCAGTTAAAGCCCCGAGCGATACCGATAGGGATACGAGGTCGAACAGGGAACAATATCAGTCATATACTATAGAGCGAAGGAATAATGGCTCGGGACGCAATTCATCCCAGAATGATCAAAGAATTGATCGGGGACAAAATCCTCGAGGACTCATGAGTAAGAGTGGATTTGACAAGCATACTGATCCCGAAACAGCACCTCGATTATCGGAGTAAACTTCAGCATCGATGCGTCGGGTATCGTTTCAGCCATTGGAAGGATTAAAGACACTAGGTGGCCCAAGCCTATACAAACTGACCCTTCTTAAAGGAATACTAACTTGATGTGCAAATACCATGGCACACATGGCCATAGGACCGAAGACTGCAGACAGTTGAGAGAGGAAGTAGCTCGATTATTTAATGATGGCCACCTTCGAGAATTCCTCAGTAATAGAGCCAAAAATCACTTCTGGGAAAGAGACGCCAATAGAAAGAATGAGTAAGAGGAACCTCATCAGGTTATTCACATGATCGTCGATGGGGTCGACATCCCACAAGGACCTGTCTTCAAACGCACTAAAGTATCGATTACAAGGGAGAGGCGGACCTGAGACTACATGCCCGAAGGCACCCTTACATCCAAAGACGAGGAGACAGAAGGCCTCTCTCAGCCGCACAACAACGCCTTGGTAATTTCTATTTTGCTAAATAAAATTCAGGTTAAACGTGTTCTTGTGGATCCAGGTAGCTCGGCAAACATAATCAGGTCGAGGGTTGTAGAGAAGCTCGGACTGCTAGATCAAATTGTACCTGCATGTGTAGTCCTAAACAACTTCGACATGGCTAGTGAAACAACAAAGGGAGAGATAATCCTACCAGTGGATGTAGCCGGGACTATCCAGGACAAAACATTTCATGTTATCGAAGGTGACATGAGGTATAGTGCATTGCTCGGAAGGCCGTGGATCCATAATATGAGGGTGGTACCGGCGACCCTTCACCAAATGATGAAGTTTCCAACAATAGATGGTGTAAAAATAGTTTACGGGGAACATCACGCAACAAAGGAAATGTTTGCAGTCGATGAGGTGACACCGACGCCAGCACCTTCGACCTCAGGAAAATCAAACATCAAAGACAAGAAGATGGCTAAATAGCAATCACCGTCCCCAGCCTCGATCGATTCAAAGGAACAGCTAATCAAAGAAAAAGAAGAAGAGGATTTCCTTACCCCTCAAACTTTCATTGTTCCCGAGGAATCAGATGCATCCAAGTCAACAGTCGAGGAGATGGAACATGTGATATTGATCGAGCATCTGCCCGAACGGAAGGTATACATGGGAACGTAATTAACCTTCGAACTCAGGAAAAACTCATTCAATTCCTTATCGATAACATAGATTATTTTGCATGGTCCCATTTAGACATGACAGGGATCCCACCAGAGATAACAACACATCGACTAAGTCTCGACCTCAGGTTTAAACCAGTGAAGCAAAAGAGAAGGCCTCAGTCCTAGGTAAAACATGCATTCATAAAGGATGAGGTAACTAAACTTCTCAAAATAGGGTCCATTAGGGAAGTAAAATACCCTGAATGGTTAGCCAATGTAGTCGTAGTCCCTAAAAAGGAAACAAACTTAGAATGTGCGTGGATTACAAGGATTTGAACAAGGCATGCCCTAAAGAATCATTTTCATTACCTAACACCGATCGTATGATCGACGCCATGGCCGGTCACGATATCCTTACCTTTGTCGATGCCTATTCCGGGTACAATCAAATTCAAATGAACCCGGAGGACCAGGAAAAGACCTCATATATCACCAAGTATGGAACATATTGTTACAATGTGATGCCTTTCGGACTAAAAAATGCAGGAGCTACTTACCAATGCATAGTAAATAAGATGTTCAAAGAACAAATAGGTAAATAAATGAATGTTTACATTGATGACATGTTCGTTAAGTCCCTACGCGAAGAGGACCATTTGGCTCATTTGCAGGCAACGTTCGAGATTTTGAGAAAATACAACATGAAACTTAACCCCGAGAAATGTGCTTTCGAGCTCGGTTCGGAAAAATTCCTCGGCTTCATGGTGTCGAATAGGGGGATCGAGGTCAACCCCAAAAAAATTAAATCCATCCAAGACATCACCGTTGTGGATAGTGTAAAAGTCATACAACGGCTAACAGGACGGATAGCTGCTTTGGGCCGCTTCAGATCGGAGTCACAGGTTCTTCTCCTTACCCAAAAGGAAAAATGATTTCGTATGGAAGCGGTACTTATCGAGCCCACCCCTGGTACACACTCCAAAGGAGGATGAAAAGCTATACTTATACTTGGTTGTGTCCGAAGTAGCAGTAAGTGGCGTACTAGTTCGAGAAGAGCAAGGTACACAATTTCCTGTTTATTATATAAGTCGAACCTTAGGAGATGCTGAAACTAGGTATCCGCACTTAGAGAAGTTAGCACCTTCATTAATAAGCGCATATAGAAAATTAAAGTCATATTTTCAGTGTCACCCCATATGTGTGTTAACCACTTATCCTCTTCGAAATGTTTTGCACAAGCCCGAGTTATCGGGCCGATTGGCCAAATGGGCTGTCCAACTTGGCGGGTACAATATCGAATATCAACCCGGAACGGCCATCAAGTCTCAAATATTAGCTGACTTCGTGGCTGATTTTATGCCAACCCTGATACCTGAAGTGGAGAAGAAACTTCTACTAAAATCGGGTACGTCATTGGGGGTACGGAACCTCTTCACAGACGGAGCCTCGAATGTGAAAGGGTCCAGGCTCGGCTTTGTCTTAAAACCTCCTACAGGTAGCACTATTAGACGATCTATCAAAACTCTTAGGTTGACTAACAATGAGGCCGAGTACGAGGCCATGATTGCAGGTCTCGAATTAGCTAAAAGCCTGGGGGCGGAGGTCATCGAGGTCAAGTGTGACTCTCTGTTGGTGGTGAACCAAGTGAACAAAAGCCTCGAGGTTCAGGAAGATAGGATGAAAAGGTATTTGGACAAGTTACAAGTGACATTGCACCGCTTCGAGGAGTAGACCCTAGATCATGTGCCTCGACAACAAAATGGTGACGATGATGCACTTGAAAATTTGGGGTCATCGGTCGAAGAAGACGATATAGTCCCAGGAACTGTCATCCAATTATCGAGATCTGTGGTCGAGGAGGGTCACGCCCAGATAAACTCCACAAGATGGAGTTGGGATTGGAGGAATAAATATGTTGAATATTTAAAGAATGGAAAGCTCCCTTCAGACCCTAAAGAGTCGAGATTCCTACGAGCTAAAGCAGCCCGATTCGCATTGGATGAAGATGGAACGTTGTACAGGAGGACTTTCAATGGACAATTGGTGGTATGCTTAGGACCAGGGGACACCGATTATGTTCTGCGAGAAATCCACGAAGGTACTTGTGGGAACCACTCCGGTGCCGACTCTTTGATTCACAAAATTATTAGAGCTGGGTACTACTGGGATAGCATGGAGAAATACACTAAGGAGTTTGTTCCAAAATGCAATAAATTCTAAAGGTTTGCACCAATGATCCATCAGCCCGGAGAACAACTCCATTCAGCCCTATCCCCCTGGCCATTCATGAAATGGGGGATGGATATCGTCGGCCCCCTGCCAATGGCACCAGGTAAAGCTAAATTCGTTTTATTTATGACTGACTACTTTTCTAAATGGGTGGAAGCACAGGCCTTCGAGAAGGTAAGAGAAAAAGAGGTCATTGACTTCATATGGGATCACATCGTGTGTCGATTCGGGATGCCCACTAAAATCGTATGCAACAACGGGAAGCAATTCATCGGCAACAAGGTAACAAAGTTCCTCGAACAACACAAAATAAAAAGGATATTATCAACACCATATCACCCAAGCGCAAACGGACAGGCTGAGTCCACAAACAAGACTATTATCCAGAACTTAATGAAAAGGTCGAGTGACACTAAGGGGGAATGAAGAGAGGTTCTGCCCGAGGTCCTTTGGGCATACTGAATGACATCAAAGTCTAGCACGGGGGAAAATCTGTTGTCCTTGGTATATGGCTTCGAGACCTTAATCCCAGTTGAGGTCGGAGAACCTAGCACCAGATTTTGGCATGCAACGGAAGAATCGAATCACGAGGCTATGAACATTAGCCTCAAGCTATTGGATGAAAAATGAGAAGCTGCACTTTTTCGGATGGACATACAGAAGCAAAGAATCGAGAGATATTATAGCAGAAGGTCCAACCTTTGCCACTTCGGAATCGGGGACTTAGTTCTAAAGAAAGTCACCCTAAATACTCGAGACCAAACGAGGGGAAACTAGGCCTGAATTGGGAAGGTCAATATGATGTTATTGGTATCATCGGAAAGGAATCTTACAAACTCGGCACGATGGAAGGAAACCAATTGCCAAACAATTGGAATGTATCAGTACTCAAACGATATTATTGTTGAGGTATGACTTTCTCTTTTTTTCCATTTGTATTTGAGACTAACTCATTGCAGATGTTCGATCGAAGTTGTCGAGGGCACCCTTCTACACGAAGACCTTAGGTTTTAAAGCACGCTTTGTACTCTTTTTTCCTGAGATCGGGTTTTATCCCAAATGGGTTTTTCCGGCGAGGTTTTTAACGAGGAAACAACTATGTTCTACCTAAGGGGAATTCAATTGTATCCAAGGCTTCTTTTCAATCAACCTCGAATACTTGGGGGCATTACCCTCGGAGGCTAAAAATACTTCACGCCAAAGAGGGCCTCAATAGGAAAACTTTGTAATGGGCCAAACAGCCAGACGAACTATGTCCATATAGAATAGCTGAGCCCCGATGGAAAAACATGTATGCATGTATGAATTATTCAAAGAAGCATTCTTTCTATATTGAACATTTTGTGTCTCGAAGAAATTTGCTACTATACGAACTCCGTACTTGTGATTCTCTGTGAGAAACGGCTCAAGAGCCAAAACACAAATATACCTCGAATACTCGGTGACTGTCATCGACAGTCAGCACATTCGAGTTGACTAAACTCAAAATTCGTAAGACCTCAAAGAGGCATCCCCCAATGTAAAGTCCAAGGCCATCGCACTCGGGGATTAACATTTCAAGCAAGTTCGAAATGTTATCAGGAAACAAGCCCAAGACGCACACCGGAAGGCTACAGCCGTACTAAAGGCTACGGCCGAAATAACACAGCTCAGAGACGTCCGAATTCTGCAATAAAACAGGACTTCAAATAATATAAAAAATGGTTAAATAAAGGCTATAAATAAAGTCTATCCTTGGAAAAATAATCAAAGGGCTTCAATAAAATCATCCCTCAAGAAATGTCAAGAGGTATCGAATTAGTAACATACAAACTTGTGCTAAGGCACTAAAAACAAAGGGGTTCCGATCGACACTAAACCCTCGAAAAACCCAATGGATAAAAAATACATGACAAGGCATAAACATAAAGAAATCTGTAATAAGTCTTTTAAGCCGAAAAGGGGAAATAATAGCCATCTCTTAGAGGCCATAACAAGTCGACTTAAAAAGAGTCTAAGGGCCAATACACTTACGGTTCGAGATCTTTTTCTCACCCCATCGGGGCCCAAGGGTTTGATTATCCCGAGCCCAAATAAATATTTTGATTATGTCTCAGAAACATGCCATTATCCAACACAAAGGGTGTATACCCCGAAGGTTCGAACCTTATATTCAAACTTGACCACGACAAAGAAATCGTTCGACACTGAATCTCGAATATACCATTCAAAGGATGAAATTATTGCGAGACCTTTAAGGAAATTAATATTGAGAATGAATTCAAGGAAGTTTCTTATTTTATATATACTTAAAAAGAGATACGTACAAGGATTCGACAAAAAGGGAAAATACAAAAGGAGAAAGAAAATTCCTATCTACGTCCCGGGGCTGGTCTCTCTCTCGGGAGCAGCTTCTCCTTCGGGAGCAGCTTCTTATTCGGGCTTCTCCTTCGGGAGCAGCTTCTTATTCGGGCTTCTCCTCGTTATCGGACCCACCTTGGTTGCCTTCACCATCATCGTCATCGTCAGAGGAGACCAAAAATCTGGCATCGGCTTCCGTCACCCTTGCTTGAGCTATCTCTTTAGTGAGGTCGAAACCTCTAGCATGAATTTCTTCAAGGGTATCCCTCTGATATTGGCACCTGAAGTCATTACTCCAGTTTTCCCGATCGGAAGCTTCCCTTAGCTCCGTTTGAGCAGCTTCAGTGTCCCTTAAATACCCAGCAATAGTTCTATCAGTCATGACCTTCGTCTTCTCGATCTCAGCTATGGCTTAAGAAACCTCGGCCCCAGCCTTGGCAAGTTTGACCTCGAGCTCGATGATCCTTTCGGCCTGGACCGTACCACTCTCTTTGACACCCCTGAGCTGGGTCTCAACCGACGCCATCTTGGCTAATTCAACTTCTTTCTCCGCAGCAAGGTGCTCCATATTTTCCCTCGACTAGTTGCACTCAGCATTAACCCTATCGACCTCACCTCAAATCTTCCACATCATCTCCAATATTTGTTGCAGCTGATACATTGAAGTGTTAGCCTCCACAGTTGGGACGAGAAGACCATACTCTTTCAAAACGAAAGTTACCTGCTTTTCTAGCCCGGCCTCATACTCGCGAGACTTGGCCAACTCTACCGGAAGGTCTTTGAGCTCCTCATCCTTTTGACTGCAAAGGAGCTTCAGGCTTTTTGTTAAGCTCGGTCTCACATTGGATGAGGTCGGCCCTAAATTTGGCAAATGCCTACGCAAAATAGAGTTATCAGTTAAGGTAAGGTGAGAAAAAGGAAATTGCGACGTTAAGAATTAATGTTTACCTTAGGGAAGAGACGCTGGGCCTCTTCGAAGATGGTAGACGCGTCGTTGAGGTCGGAATCATCGACCCCAGTAAAGCAATCCCGGAAAGGCACGTCTTCTTCAGGGACTCCACTTAAGTTAGGTGTTCTCAGGGCCCGGGCTTCCCTTATGGCATCCTCGGAATAAGCCGGTAACGATGGAGGGTGACCTATTGTCATGGCCCCGGGCAGATCTCCCGAGGCGCTTTGTTCGGTCATTGGGACTTCGGAATCTGTCCTCTTTGGTGTGCTTGTTGAAGGCCAAGAAACAACTGCGACCTCTTGTGATTCGAACGTTTTTCCCACATCTTTCTTCGGATTTTCCTCACCCCGAGACAGGATCTCTAGCTCAGAGGGTTTGGCGGTCTCGACTGGCTTTTTAGTTCTGGCCACCAGCGCTAAATCCTCGCCCTCATATTGTTCATCATCTAAGAGCTAGTGGACTGAGTCTATGTCCATGGGAATGACGTGCCTCCTACGTCTCCGAGCAGGGACCGTTTTATTTTGGGGGTCTTCGGACTTCAAAGACTTTTTCATCTTATCATCCTTCTTCGATTTTGGAAACGGGGACTCGATCCCTTCCCCAGGAGGGCCGGCCTTATTTTAGAAAAGTCCCCAATGCCTGCATAAATAAAAACTAGGTATGAGAAAAGAAATGTCTCTGATAAAGAAGAAAATGTCAGGAATTTACAATGATGTTTGGCTTCCCATTTTCCCCTCGCCAAGTCACGCCAGCGGCGTTCATCATACGAGGAGGTCGCACCTAGTTTCTGGACCCAGTCTTCGAGATCGGGGACTGCATGGGACATCCAAGTGATCGCTGCAGGTAAAGATACGGGTGTTATGCAATGCACAGTCAAAATACAGAAAATTACTGGGGGAACATCTTCTATTACGGTCGAATTTCCACTTTTTTGGGAACGACATTTTCTCCTCGGGGATGATGTCGCTGGTCCTCACTCGAATGAATCGGATCATTCAGCCCCGATCTTTATCCTCGTCATTGCTGGCAAAGAAGGACTTGGTTGACCGGCGTTGGAGCTTAATCAGCCTTCGAAAAAGTTGAGGCCGGTACAAACGGATAAGATGACTGAGAGTGAACTCGAGCCCCTCGGCCTTGCTGGAAAAGTAACGAAGCATGGTCACTATTCGCAAGAAAGAGGGGTGATCTAACCAAGGGTGACTTGATATCTTCTATAGAAATCGATCACGATTGGATCGAGGGGACCCAGTGTGAATGGGTAAGTGTAAACACTTAAGAACCCCTCCACGTGGGTGGTAATGCTCTCCTCGCAAGTGGGGATCTGTACCACGACCCCATTCCCCGAACTACAATCCTTTTTCATAACATCGACATGTTTATCCTTTATCGAACAGATATACCTCGAAGCACGTTCACATCGACCAGGAACCGCGGGAGGATTTTCAACGGTGAAATCTTTTTTTAAGGTGCAGGCGTCGGGAACGATCTCGTGAAGGGCCGGCGTCTTGTCGCCGGCCAGACGGGAAGTGGAGAAGGAAGTTTTCTCTTTTTGGGGAATGGTTTTTGAAGTTTTCTTCATTAGTTCAGGTTAAAAGAAGTGAAAAGATATGGGGTTTGATGATTTTTGGCACTAAAGAGGCGGAGAAGCAAGTAACGAAGGGGAGAGAGATGAAGATAAGAAGAGATCAGAGAAATTGCAAAGAGGAAGTAAAGTCCTTAATCGAATGAGGAACCCTCTATTTATAGGTAAGCGGCGATGTTTTGGCGGCATTAATGGCCGACCACTACTGGCACGCATTTAATATTTTGAGGAAGCAAACCGACGGGACGTTTCAGTCACCTCGAACGCTTATGTCATTGGGATGACGTCATCATTATGGACTCCGAAAACCCGAGGCTCAAATCGTTTCTTATCATTTTATTTTAATAAACGCGGGGACTATCTGTGTACGGTCAAAATCATGTATGCCCGATTTTGCGGGCTCGAGGAACCGCTTCAAGAATAAGACCGAAATAGGCTGGCTTCGAGCCCGATGGAGGATGTCGGAGGCTCGAAGATCAAAGTGCACGATGAATACGTGGGCCGAGTATGACCAACCCCGAGATAATGTCGTTATGGGTTTGCAACAGAATGAGCAAGATTCCCGTAATGGCCCAAAGATCAAGGCTTAAATTCCGGAATGGATTTGTATGAATTCGTACTAGGCGGTTAGACAGCTGTAGAATTAGATTCCTTACTAGAAACGAAAATGTACCTTATTTAGGACTCCCCTATTTAAAGGGGTGCTCATTCATTTTGTAAAGATCATCAATCATTGGCAAAGAATATACACACTTACTTTCTTACTCATCACTCATCAGAATTGTCTCTTAACTTTTTATTGTTCTTATTTTACTGTTCTCATTAGTATACCTCGAGGTCATCATAGCTCGAGGTTAGGACTTGCTCGCACACTGGTTTGATTTAGCCTACTCTTTCAATTTATATGTTTATCTTCTTGGTTATCAGTTAGTATTGGACTCAATCACGCATCTTTAAGACCTCAACACAAATTTAATTGTTACTCAGATTTTAGGGTAAACATAGTCAAAACTAAAAATGTGTATTGCATCGATATTGAAGGTTAAAAAATTTCCCAGCCTCTTAAGGAATTTTACGGTTGCCACAACTTAGAAATCATTTTTGACTTTCGTAGTTTTGAACCAGAGAAGAAACTACATATAAACTAATACACATATTTCCAACTTTTTCACTTTAGGGTTTATTAGAATAGAACCTAAATTGTTTATTTCTTAAGTTTCTATTATTTTGAATCCTCAATTACAATGAAAAAAGTAGTGATAGCGCAAAACAAAAATGAAAGACTTAAAGAAGTAACATAATCCTCAATTGAATAGATAATAATACACATGCATTGAAGAATTATATTAGAACTCACATAAAGAGATCATAAGCATATATTCTAATATTTATAGATATTACATTTCATAAGTCACAAAAGATAAATAATTCAAGAATGAATGAGAAAAGAAAGTAGAACCTGATTTATTGTCGCTTAAGTGTTTATTCACTTTAATTTGGAGTTGACTTTGCCTTCCATGAACATATATTTATTTCCTCAAAATAAACTATGAAAGAAGGATGATCCATTGGACCAATGTATGTAGCATATTGGCAAAAAAAAAATCTACGCATCCAAATGTGTTATCCTTTGGTAATTATGTTGAAACACCAAGAAAAATGTTTGCATTCGGTGACGGGAGTCTGAAATTTCCTCCAAAACTGTGTAAATCCGTTGGCTTTGCGCCTGAAGCGCTGGGTCTCTTTGGAGGCTTTTTGTTTCTTTTTAATCATTAATACAATATTTAGTAGGTTAATATAATGGGGGAGGGTGTTGGGTTATATATATTCCCCTCTCCCCCACCCTCCCCCTAAAAAAAAAGAACAAAAACAAAGAAGGAAAGGTGTTGGGTTGTGCGGACAAAAGTTCACATATACTCTTTAATTATACTAGATATTTTGGGAAAGATCATACGAGCTCGATCTAAATTGAACAATATCACACCAGATAAAGAGTATCTTTCGAGTTTAACCAAATTCTTTATTAAGAACCAATAGTTCGACGGAACAAGTATGAAAACAACAGAGTGATGTGGGGATCGGTTTCCCACATTTACCAGGCCGAGGTAGCTTGGAGACACATGATGCATACTAGAAGAAACTAGCATATGTGGGCTTATATGTAGGGCTGTTTATCGGGCGGATCGGGCGGGTATTTACGCTTAACGGTTCTGCTTATCGGTTTTTGACCTTTAAATATACTAATCCGCTAGCCAACTGATAAGATATCGGGCGGTTCAGTATCGGGTTAGCAGTTATCGGCTAGTTATCGGTCGGTCAAAACTAAGAGAGAACAATGAAAATGAGGTCGATTTATGGGCTAAATCTAAGAACAATGAATCTGCGTTTTAATCTCAATTGAGAATCCTTGGTGCTTTAGAAGTTCCAAATCATAATGTTACTGAGAGATGTATCATGCTTTCTGGCAGAGTGGCAGTTGACACTAAAATTTTGAGTGGAAGTGGATTAATTGTTTGAACCCCAAGAAATGTATATTAGTTGGAAAAGGCAATAGCGAGCCAGAAGCTGCTTCATTCATATTACTCCAGTTGGACAAGCGATATGTGATGAACGAAAAAAGAAAGTGAGATCAGTACAATTTATACTCGTTCACGACTTTCAACACACAAAATGTACTGAAAATTATAGTGCGGCTAACAAGGAAACTTCGGCAGTGATAACATGGTATTAACAGTCTCCTCAGAAAGGCTAAAGCAAAGTATCGGTCCAAATATATATTTCATTACCAAATAACACAACTTCATGTCATATTTGTCTTAGCAATCACCCTTAAAACAAAGTAGCCTTAAGAAAATTACTGTCGATATCCAGTAGCATTAACACAACAATCACCATTGAAACAAAGCAACCTTAAGAAGTGTTGTGGATGTACGTTATTTCGTAAGAAGTGAATGAGGCTTTAGCCTTTAGGGTTAATAATAGATACTACTACATATTAGTAGGCGTAGAAATATAGATGTAATATTTTTTAACGGGTTAACGGTTTATCCAATAAGCAAATTGAGTAATCCGTCCCCGAACCGATAAATTATTAACTATAACATTTCAATCCATTCACCATCCGTTATTTCGATAATCCAATACCAATAAGCCACTAAGCCAATTTTACGGCTTGATTATCGGCTACGGTTTGATTTTGAACACCCTTACTTATATGGCCAGTATATACTCGAATAATTTATGTGGCACACAATAAATTTCTGGGTAAGCCTATGAGGTGATGGAACATGTGGAATTTAGTTTAGAGGGGCTTGTAATGGGCCAATTATTGTGGAGGCTTATTGATGGATCATGGGAACTTAGATCGAGGGAAATATTTTTAGGGTATGTGAATAAAAGTCTCATATTTTTTGCTAAAAAAATGTTATATATATAAGGTGTAGAGATACTTTTAATAGTGTGACACTATTTGAAAAAATCGTGTGAGTTTGGTCGAAAGTGACTATATTAGACCATGGTAAGCGGATTTTTTTTGCCAGTTTAGCCCAACCAAAAAGAAAAGAAGCAAAAAGTCAATAGAAAAACATACGGCAAATTGGAAGTAGGAAATCACTAAAGAAACCTAGGTATATATGGAAGATTTTTAAATCATCTTCTGTCTTGTTCTTCCCTGCCTTTCCTTACCTAACTAGACAATGGTAAAGGACCTTTCCTTCTACTTAGAAACAAAAAGGCTGGATAAAAGGTGTGAATGAGAAATTGAGGGAAAAGATTCGGAAGAAAATGAAAAGTTTGAAGTTGTTCCCTTTACTAATGCACTTTGTCTCTCATCGGGAAATAAAAAGAAAATATTTGTGCTTATATAGATAAGCACATCTTCTAGCTCTTAAAGAGTTAAAGAAGAAGTTGTGCCTCGCGTCATCATTGTCGCTCGCTCGGCTTCGGCTTCGGCTTCGGCTTCGGTCAGTTGATATGGTTCCCGAAATTCTGTGATTTCCGTTGTCAGCATTACAGAATAGTTGTTCCGTTCTATCTTGGGAGGGATTAATCCAATAACTTAAGTGACTCACACAGTTTCTTGTTGGGCTCGGAACTTTTATTTATTCTGTTTCTGCTTCTGTTTTGTTTGATTTTTGCAGAAATTATTTTCGAACTTAGTTTATTAACATTTATTTGGCTTTCCGACTAGTCCATGCCAATTGCCGTAGCAAAACTTCCTGAAATTGTAACAAATATTTGTCTGCTCATTTATCTCCAGCTTAGGAGTCTCATGCTGCTGCAAGTGCTAATCTTGTGAATGTAAGCTCTTTCTATGTAGGATTGCTGCTTTTTGGTTCAAGTAAATATCCCAGTCAAGTTCAACTATGAATTGAGAGCAAAATGAATATTTTGTTGAGGCTCATCCATCTGAGTCTTGTTGAAATTCTTGGGAACTGTTGTGGTAAAAGTTTTCTTGAAGATGCAACGTATTGACCATAAAATAAAATAACAATCTTTATTCCTACTACCATAAGTAATTGTCTTTGGCAATTACTTATTCACTTACTACCATTTTCCCTCAAATTTCTATTTACTTACTCGGCTTAATAAGACTCAAACTCGGGCGCTTCCTCTCATTCATCAACCTCACAATTCCTTCATGAAGTAAGAGTAAAAGCTCTCATCTTTTCTTTTTGTACTCTCCAACAAACTTTCACAGGAGCCATCTGATTGTATAGAACTTCCTCTTTATCTTTTGCTTTTCCTTAACCCTTTTTGTCTTTGCAAAATATCGAAATTCATCTGATCAAATGTCCTCTACTAAGTATCTCCTTAGAAATGCAGTGCCATGGATTGCTGTTGTTCTTGTTCCACCATACTTGTTTATTAACAGTCTTTCAGGTTATAGTTTTCTTTCTATTTCCATCACATTTTGTGTTTTGGTCATATATACCATAACTTTCACATACTCAAAACAAAAGTCTAGTATCTCGAAGAAGTCAGTCAAAACAGAAGATGCAGGGCTCAGCCTCAACAGCCCGGTTAAGCAAAATGTATCAGAACCACAGCCTCGGAAAGGAAATTTGAGACAAGTTCAAGAACATATAGCAGAATATCAACTTGGAAATGCGATTGTTAACCACAAGAAAGAAATACAGGATCATGGGGTGTCTCAAAATCATGGCTTGCATTGTGAGAGTGAGAGTCTTGATGGAAATTCATCTTTTAGTGAAGATTCTAATATTCAGTGGCCATTCTCAGGTGAGCAAGGACAGAGCCCACATTGTTCTGATTGTTCAATTTCTGATGAGGAGAGCCTAATTGAAATAGCCCTTCCAAGTGGCCATTTTTTTTACTCTGAAAAGTATCCTAAATCATCTACTAAGCAGCACCAAAATGTATTTGCAGATTTAGCCCAAGAATCCATCTTTCTGCAGCATAGCCTAGTGGATTACACAGGAGATATCAGTGACATGAATGAAGAAGACAATTTGATAGAGATTGACATATCCATGGGATCTATCAAGTGTTCAGCATTTGAAATTCAAGCATGAGTTGATATCAATTGATTCTTCTAAATGTCTAATTTGTTGAATAGTGTTAAACGTTTTTTGATCTACTATTAAGGGCTGTGGTGGGATGCAGAGGCGGATCCATGTTTTGAACTCCATGGGTTTAGAGTCGCAATTGTACCCGGGGTGAAACTAGAGTGCTGGGAGCGGGTTCGGTCGAATCGAGTAGCTTTTGTTCGAACACTGTTTTTTCTTAAAAAGTTCATTAATTATGTATAAATTATCACTCCCCCCATTCACTTTTATTTGTCCACTATTCTAAAAATAGATTTTCACTTCTGCTTGTACACTCTCGCATATCAAGTGAAAAATATTTATTTTTCTTATTTTGCCCTTAGCTTCAATTACTCATTCCAAATCCATTTAGACTATACACCAATTAACATGGGTATTATGATAAATTATGTACTTAATTTATTATTTCTTAAGGGAGGTAAAAAGTTCAAAGTGGACAAGCTAAAGTGAACGGAGAGAGTAGTTTAAAACCCATTAACTTAAAACAGTTAGAATTCTGAACCCATAAGTTTGAAATTCTTGGCCCGCCTCTAATTGTACCACATCGCATCCAATTTAATGGGTTCAAAATTTATTATTTGTATATATTTAGTGATATTTTTGGGCAAAAATACAGAGTAAGAGCGAAAGCTATGAGTTCAATTACTTCCACACAAGATATGTCTTTAGTGGGATGGATATGATCCCTCTTTTCTTAATTAAAGTCTTGGGTTCGAGCCTTGATAGTAAGCTCGTTCTTTTTAAGAGTCTTACACCATGCGAATCTGGATTAATGGGATACTCAGTGCGAGCATCAAATACCAGAAAAGAAATAAAAAAAAATGTTTTTTGATCATGGATTTGTGCTTACCCTAGAAAATTAGCTAGGTAGTAAAATTTACAGAAAACTGGGAGCCAAACTTCATTTCTTTGCTGTAGTGCACTGCTGTCAACTGTGAAGTTTGTGCTGCCTATTAAATGCAACCTAGGATACCTATGGAAGCACTTGTACTCATGTGAACACTAGCTTTCTCTTAATGCATATTAAAGTGTTATTAAATGTTTAAAGGTACCTCGGCCAATAAATAAGATTATTCTAGTTGCATTTCCTTATGTCCCAATCTTCTTTTTGCTTTCATTTGGCCTTAGCTAATGTTCCAGTAGTTCGATGATTAGTGAATCTTGGGCACTGTCTAAAGATCAAGATCACATGCTCTAATTAATTTATTCATTCCTAATTGGTCATTTCAGATATTCCAAAAATACAACTGATTCAGATTTGCAAATATATAATGCATGGCTCTATAATGGAGGATTTGAGTTTCCCCGATTTATTTTAAATTTTTGTTGATATATTAAGCTTGATTGCCATTAATGAAATTACTTATAGGGGGCAATTTATTTTTCATTTTAGAACTTAATGTTTTATACTTCAATACCACGCAAGAGGGGTGATCTGTGTGGTGTCTAATTTTTCGCGTGATATTATAGAAGGACCTGGTTCTTCTATGTGTTCCTTATACTATTATTGCGGAATAATGAATGCAGAAATTAAAGAACACAAGAATTTTTACGTGGAAAACACCCAGCTCAAAAGGTGAAAAAACCACGACCTACTACCTAATAAGATTTTCTCCAAACACTTCACTACAACTCTAAGCCAACAAAAAAGTTTACAAACTCGTGCGAACCAGCCACGGGCTGTTGTGACTGCTTCAAGTTAACTCTAAGTTGAACAACTTGAGTTTACAACCTCTTGCAAACCTAAGCATTACCTCTAACTCTTATAGCAACACGCCACAGGTTGTTGCGTCAACGTCAAGTTAACTCTAACTTGAATAATACAAATCAGGTACCTAGAACAATTTGCTTCTAAGAAAGCTGACAGGTACAACTCAAAACGCCGACTACACTTTGAATTAGAAATAAAGGAAGACACATAAAACTCTTTATGGAGCCGGTTCTTCAATCTGGCTCGTGCAGCTTCAGGATCGCACTCTTAAAACTCTCAGGAATTGCTCTCAAAATGCCCTTGTTATTTTGCTCTCAATTCTTGCTTAACTTCAGTATGTGTGCTTCACCTGTAAAAGAGAACAACACCTATATTTATAGGGTTAGTAAATAAAGATTAACTTGAGTTCTAATGCTTTACTCATCCTTGGTGGAAGACTTCTAGTCAACTTCAACTTCTAACTTTTACATTATCTTGGATGGAGTTCTCTTCAAGTAAGGAATCCTGCTCCTTATCAAATATGCAACATTTTCGTTCAAGGATTATCAGAAATAACCACTTATACTTATCCCTTTCACGTGCATGCATTTTTCTTGATTCTGTCTGTCACTTGTGTACACTGTCCATGGACCTGGTTCACGCATGTATTCCTTTGTCAGTCATCAAAACCAAAACCACCTAGGTCAACAAATTCCCTTTTTGATGATGACAATCTCAGTGTTTTTTATGAGCATGGAACCTGTTTCAACTCAGCTCAACATCAACACAATGGTAGAACACTTTTCACTTAAAGTCACAAATCATCAAGGTCCAAGTTCATTAGGTTATAAAAATCACAGTCCAAAGCAAAAGCACACCTTATCTTCCCCCTTTTGGCATCATTGAAAAGTTGCATAATTAAGTTAAGTAACTAGATTTTAGTAAATATCACTCATGGCCACTGGGGTTACTTCAAATGCAATGATGGATTCAATTTTCTCTTTATCAATCTAAGGATATTAGCCATCTAAGAAATGTCAACAAACAATTAGAGCAAAAGCAGTGAATTTCACTTATTGATAAGATCCTACCACAAAGCATAAGAAGAAATAAAAACATAGAACCATAAGCAAAAAACAGAGAAATTCCACTTGGGTCACTGGTTACAACTGGGCTAGGAAGGATTTAGGACTGTGAAGGACCAGGTTCTTAGTTCTCCTCTTGAAGCAGTTTAAAAATATCTTAAAGAATACCACCATTCTTCTCCTTTTACTTTGCAAACTCCCACTTGAGATAGTCTCTCTCAGCCTCTACTTCAGCCAACCTAGTCTTCAATCGTTCAATCTCAACATCCTTAACCATTTTCTTCCACTATTTGAGCCTTTTTGCTCTTTTTGGTAAACGTGGTTGTTTTAGCCACAACTGAACCCTCTGCCACAACCTTTGTTTCTTGAGAAATCTTTCTCTTTGTGGTACTAGTTATGGTTACTTTCACATCTTTATCTTCATCCTCATGAACCAGGTTCATCTCCTCAATCTGGACTACTCTACTCGGTTTACCATTTTTTTTTTCGAAATGACTTTCTTGGCACTCTCAGCTAAGGCCTTTTTACTTAGGCCTTACTCTACTTCTTCATCTTTTGATTACAACTATCTGACACCTTTGCAGCAGATTGGGAATCTTGTCTATTTTAGCAAGAGAAGGAATTGGTTCATGAAATCGTTTTCTTAACCTAACCAGCCCATCTGCTGCACTTCTATCACTAGAACCATCACCTATCTCCTATGATTCTATCCTCATACTTTCATTCATAGTCTCCTCATTATCTAATCTCTTCACTCTATACCACCATTGCACATGTCTCATCATGTAATCCATAACCAATAGGTAAATCAAATCCAGCCACTTGTTCTTCCACCCTTCCCTTCGCATCAGCATCAACACCCTCGCTCTCCTTTTATTTTTACCTTACATTTTTTACCACCAATTTCAACATTTCCCTTTTCAATACCAGCCACACACCCAACCAGAACAAACCCATTCTCAAGATTTTCTGCAATTTCAGAACCAAACTCAGAGGTGAGAAACTTAGAAAATTCTGTGGTTCTTTTGCTTGACTAGCTTGTAGCATCTCACTCAATTTCTTAGCTTGTTCTCTACTGGCCACTATGTTGCAGGCAATCATTTTGATATGCTTTTTCTTGGGGGTTTGGGTGGTAGAAAATGTGGGTGAAGGTTCTTTGGATGGTGAGGAAGGGTTTACAGAGTTTTTGGGATTCTCATGGGTGTTTACCATTTGATCAGTTCAGAAACTTGAGAGAAATAGAGAGACTTTTGAGGTTTTAGAGATTTTGATCTTTCAAAAAAATTGAGATAAGAGGGTATGTTCAGATCAATTTAAAGATGAAAAGGTTGAGTGTGTAACAACAACTTTTTGGAGGTTAGAAGTCTTTTCATCTTGGGAGTTTCAGTTCGAGGAGGGATCAGGCTCTTCCCTAAACATTTTGGAAATTATTATGCATAGGACTCTTGTTGAAACTAGTTCATTTGTAGCTAATTGGTTCAAAAGTATGTTGGGATAAAGTTGGACTCTTTTCAGTTCATGATCTATATGAAGTTATTTAAAATTATGCGGAGTGTAGAATACATACCTTATAAGCTCGATGAACCAGGTTCTTCACTGAAAATTCTCTTGTGTAAAACTAATTTTTTTTTCCAAGAAAATAAGGATAATATCATTAAATATCAGTGGGATATTTTAGCACATGGAACAAGAGTATACTAATATAAGTATGAGACTGAGAAATATCTAATCTAATTATTTATAAAATTCACAAATTATCTAACCAATCATTGAGTTAGAACTGGTTCCTCTTAGGTGATCTTAATCATCCCTGATTCTAACCTACTCCTTTCTCATTGATCTCTACTTAGAGCTTTTGTGAAGATGTCATCTATTTTCTTGTCAGTAGCACAAAATTCCATAGTGATCAAACCCTTTTCATAGTTGTCCCTTAAAAAGTGATGCCTAACATCTATGTGCTTAGTTCTCTTGTGATGAACCGAATTCTTGGTCATACTAATTGCACTAGTGTTATCACAAAGTATGGGGATACAACCAACATCAATTCTAAAGTTCATTAATTGTTGTTTGATCCACAACAATTGAGCACAACATGAGGTGACACCAACAGACTCCGCTTCAGCAGTAGATAAGGCCACATAATTTTGCTTTTCGGTGGCCCAAGACACAAGACATGAGCCAAGAAATTGTGTCATACCTGAGGTGCTTTTTCTATCCACAAGAAAACCTGCATAATCAGCATCAATATATCCCACTAAGTTGAAATTACTACCTTTTGGATACCATAGACAAAGGTTGGTGGTGCCTTTTAGGTATCTCAAGATCCACTTAACAACAATCAAGTGAGACTCTTTTGGATTTGCTTGGAATCAAGCAGAAAGGCCTACATTGAAAATAATATCAAGTCTACTAGTAGTGAGATATAACAAAGAGCCAATCATTCCCCTATACATCTTTTGATGAACAGATGAACCAGGTTCATCCATATCCAATTTCGTGGATGTTGCAATAGAAGTGTCAATTTCTTTGGATGTTCCTTCCTGGTTTTATTACTGAGGAATAGGTTCATGGACTGGTTCCCTCGAGGTTTGAGGATCAGTTCTTCTCTATTCAGTTCCCCCTGTCATGTTGCCCTGGGTGGAAGGACCTGTTCCATCACATGTTCCTTCTTGTGATGCAGCTTCAGGCTGGACTGTGGCTTCATTATTTGAGTTTCTTGTTAGTCCAGTCTCTTAATCATCTTATTCCTACCTCTCAGAAAGAATTTAAGTTTCAAAAACAACATGCACACTTTCTTCCACACATATAGTTCTTTTGTTATATATCTTATAAACTTTACTATGTGAAGAATATCCCAAGAATATTCCCTCATCACTTCTGGGATCAAACTTACCTAAGGAGTCTTTACCATTATTGTGCACAAAGCACTTGCATCCAAATACCCTAAAATGAGATATGTTTTATTTTCTCCCTTTAAGAAACTTGTAGGGAGTCTTCTCTACAAAAGTTCTAGTCATGCACCTATTTATGATGTAGCATGCACTGTTTACAGCTTCTGCCCAAAAGCTATGAGGCAAATTACTAGAAAGAAGCATATTCCTTTCCATATCTTCAAGTGTTATATTCTTTCTTTCAACTACTCTATTTTGTTGTGGAGTCCTAGGAGCAGAGAAATTATGATCTATGACATGTTCATCACAAAATTCAGCAAATTTAGCATTCTCAAATTTAGTGCCATGATCAGACCTAATTGATGCAATTTGATTACCTAGTAGTTTCTGAGTTTTTCTAACAAAAGAAGTAAAAATGTCAAATGCTTTATCTTTAAATGTTAAAAACAATGTCCAAGTAAACCTAGAATAATCATTAACAAGCGCCATCACACATTTCTTTCCACCTCTGCTAAATGTTCTCATTGGACCAGTTCCATCGTCCCGGTGGTGCTTACCATTTTCTTACATTTAAAAGAGGATATTACCTGCTTCCCTCTTGCACAAGCCTCACAAACTTTATCTTCCTTGGACTTGATGTTAGGCAGCCCTATCACCAGGTCCTTGGAGACTAATTTGTTGAGTTGACTCAGACTGACATGTCCAAGTCTCTTATTCCAAAAGGGGAATAATTATCCAACACACTTAAGCAAGTGAGTTCATTTTCTGAAAGTTTGGACAGATCTATAACATATATGTTGTTCACTCTTTTTTCCTGCAAAACTATCTTGTTAGTGGTAAGATTTATCACAAAGAATTTTGTAGAGGTGAATGCTACCATGTTACCTCTATCACACAGTTGTGATATACTTATTAGACGGTACTTCAGTCCATCTATCAAGTAGACATTCTCAATAGAGTGAGGATTAGTCTTACCTACCCTTCCAACCTCAATTATCTCACCTTTCTTCCCATTTCTAAAGGAGAAATTACCTCCTTTAAGGTCCTCAAAAGAAAGGAATTGGTTCTTCCTTCCTGTCATATGCTTAGAGAAGCCACTATCCATGTACCATATTTGGCTGCTCCTCTTCACTTGAACCTGCAAAAGAAAATCAGGGGTTAGTCTTAGGAACCCAAACTAGGCAAAAGGATGAATCATATTATTATTAGCCCAACTTGGTAGCCTATTTTTCCCTTGAACAAATTCTTTGTTCTTTTGACTTGACTTTTCTTTTGTAGTGACCTGTTTTACCACAGTGTGTGCAAATCTTATTCTCAGGAAGTGTGAGGTACTTGCTTTTGGGATTCATTTAGGTGGAGGGTTCCCAAAGCCAAGTCCAATTTTGTTGCTACTATGGTGTTCTTGTAGCCAAGAAAGTGCATCGAAGGACCTGTTCCATTTATAGTTCTATCTAACTCATGCTTAACCTTAGTCAAGTCCTCCTTCAGGTTTCTTACCAGTTCATCCCTTTTATAAAGCCCATCTTTTATCTTTCTTAGATCTTTTTATAGTGAGAGTTGTGTGTCACTAGCTATTTCTTTACCTGTTCCTAACTTCAATTTCAGATTTTTAGATCTAAGTTCTAAGACAGATGTATCAAGTGCATGAACCTGGTTCTTCAAAGAAATATTTTCGTTTCCAGTTTTACAAATATTTATTTCCAGGTTTTTGCATTTTTCTTTTAAGAAGTTACACTCTTTCGACAACTGTTCTTTTTCAAAACTTATATTCTTAGATTCATCAATTAAAGTTAGCAACAATTCTGATAGATTATCTTTAGAAAAGAGTTTAAATTTATCCTTAAGGTCCAGAAAACTTATCTCATATTCTTCATCAGGTTAATCTTCAGATTCTCGAATTGCTACGAGAGCTCTTTCAACATTATCATCAGTGTCCTCATCTGAACTATCTTTCCAAGTAGCAACCATTGCTTTGGATGACCTTTTGTTGTAGTTCTTCTTGTTATGAACATGTTCCTTCTTTCAGATTTCTCCTTTTTCCACTCGACTTTCCACATAGGACAATTCTTGATCATGTGGTTCTTTTTACCACATTTGAAGCATCCATCAGTCATCTGCAAGTGGTCTCTTCTCCTCTCATTCCACAAAGAATAATAGTGATCATTGAATACTGGTGGCCTAGTGGTGGATTGCTATTTACAGTTTCTAGGTAGTGCACTCATCTTGTTCTTCTCCTAAGGTGTAAGCCTCTTCAAGGATAACCTACTCTGATACCAATTGATGTTTTATACTTCAATACCACACAAGAGGGGGGATGATTTGTGTAGTGTCTAATTTTTTACGTGCACAGATTATAGAAGGACCTGGTTCTTCTATGTGTTCGTTATACTACCGTTGCGGAATAATAAATGCAGAAATTAAAGAACACAAGGATTTTAACGTGAAAAACACCCGGCTCAAAAGGTGAAAAAATCATGACCTACTACCCAGTAGGATGTTCTCCAAACACTTCACTACAACTCCGAGCCAATAACAAAGTTTACAAACTCTTGCAAGCCTAAGGATTAACTCTAACCCTTATAGCAACTAGCCACAGGCTGTTGCGACTGCTTCAAGCTAACTCTAACTTGAACAATTCGAGTTTACAACCTCTTGCAAACCTAAGGATTAACTCTAACCTGTATAGAAACACGTCACAGGTTGTTGCGACTACGTCAAGTTAACTCTAACTTGAATAATAAAATTCAGGTACCTAGTACAATTTGGTTCTAAGAAAGCTGAAAGGTACAACTCAAAACGCCTACTACACTTTGAACTAGAAATAAAGAAAGACACATAAAACTTTTTATGGAGTTGGTTCTTCAATTTAGTTTGTGTAGCTTCAGGATCTCACTCTTAAAACTCACAGGAATTGCTCTCAGAATGCCTAGCTATTTTGCTCTCAATTCTTGGTTAACTTCAGTATGTGTGTGTCATCTGTAAAAGATAACAACACTGATATTTATAGAGTTAGTAAATAAAGATTAACTAGAGTTCGAATGTTTTACTCTTCCTTGGTGGAAGCGTTCTACTTAACTTCAATTTCTAACTCTTCTTTTATCTTGGACAGAGTCTCTTCAAGTAAGGAATCCTGCTCCTTATCAAATATGCTACCTTTTCGTTCAAGGATTATCATAAATAACCACTTATATTATCCCTTTCACGTGCATGCATTTTACTTGATTTTGTTCGTCACTTGTGTACACTGTCCATGGACCTGGTTCACGCATGTGTTCCTTTGTCAATCATCAAAATAAAAATCACTCAGGTCAACAAAATCGTTATCATGTTTACTTGTAGGGGCGGCTCAATGATTTTTGTGGCCTAAAGGAAAACTTCAATAGGGACTTAAGCTTCTTGTTACAAGAAAAAGATATCATATATAATTTTATTTAAAGTTTATCTTTCTATCTTTTTAATATAAATTATTTGAAATTTGTTTATTATTAATTTTTGTTAATTTATTTATAGTCCATTGACTATGATCATATATATTTTCAGGAATACAACTGTTCAATTCATTTAGAATTTTCGGATGTTCTTGAGGATCTATGTTAGATTTCTCACAAACTGCTTTTCCTTCTTCGGTTTTATTGTCGTCTAGCTCAGTTATATTGATGATTTATTCATCCACCATTAATTCTTCCATAGTTCTGATTTATAATTTTTATTGTTTGCAAAAATTTATCAAGGACTCCTTTTGAAGATTATATTAATGTTTTAACGCTTATCTTTTTTGGCATCATAAACACCCAAACTTATTTTTTTAGTGGGTATCTTATTTTAATAAAATAATTAAAAATACAATCTGTGCTTCCAGAGAAAACATATAAAAAATTTAACAAATTTTAGATACAAAATAATAAGAATATCAAACCTAGTTCACCAACTAGATAACTTGAATACTTGATACACTATCGATGCGTCAATACTCTTGATGAAACTCCAGAAAACTTGAGAACAAACAAAAGAGTTTGATAATTGATTTTCTACTCTCTTACATTTGAGAATAGTTTATGAGATAGTGACTTAGTGAGACATGAAATCTTGGGGTCAAATGAAAAATATATGAGTAAAAGTGAATATACTTTTGAAGAGAAAGGTAATAACAGATAAAATAATGTGAGCCCATTATTAATGATGATTGTATATAAATAAGGCAAGTAGGTATGTTCACACGGGAGTGAATCCCAAAAATATTATTCAGTTACCAATTTTTCTCCTATAGTCCAGTCTTTCCTTTTTCTTTTTTCATGATTGCACTATTTTTCTCAAATACTTAATATTCTTAAAGTAATATTAATACCTATAGAAAGTTTCGGGGCCCCATAAAAATGGGGCCCAAAGCAGTGGCTTTAGCTGCTTTATCATTGGGCCGCCCCTGTTTATTTGACGCTCTTTCATTATTCAAAATTACTAACAAATATGTTTGATTACTATTATTTATGTTGTTCTTCATAAATAAAAATTGATTAGTCACATAGTCAAATCCAATACGATTAAAAATGAAAAGAAAAAAAATCACGATATGAAAAGTTTACACGTAAAAAATGAATGTTGTAGTGGGTAAAATAGAAATTGTATTTACAAAATGACCATTCAGTTACTCATTTCTGACAAAAAATACAGTTACCCTTTAGAAGCATAATCAAGAATAAGATATGTCAATATTTAATATAGATAATAACACTTAATTGATAAAATTATGTTATTATAATTTTAGAAAACTAAAACTAGACGCGCTTTATGCGTGTATTGAACGTTTATAAATAAAAAGTGTATAGAATATTCATGTAATAACAAAATATATTAATCTAACATAATAAAAATGAATTTTCAAATTGATGAGCTACAGCCAGATAACGTTTTTGTAAACGACCAGATTATTTTGGAGTTGACCTCAGTCAACATTGTTGATAAACGACCTTCAATCAATGTTTTGACAATCCCGGTAGGATCATAGGATGATTTTGAACTTATAAGCATATTTGGTTGGGGTGCCGGGTGACCCAAAACCTTTTTGGTGCTTATTGGGAAAAGTTGGAAAAATGAGTTTATATGAACATTAAAATCGTTGTGTTTTGATGCTTGATTCTTAATTATAAATGTTATTTTGATGTTTTGAGCTTACAAACGAGTTCGTATGAGGTTTATGTACTAGTCTGGGCATTCGGAATGGGGCCCGGGGGTCTTGGGGAACATGTGAGTTTCAGAATGGTTTCGGACCATTCTTGCACAAGTTGCAGCAGCTAATCTTCAGTTGGTGTGCTGTGCATCTTGAACGCGGAGCTTATCTCATGTTTGTGAAGGCTTATTTGGGTTGGGATACATTTACACGTGAACACAATGGCGGGGGGATCTGGCCTTCGGGAACGCGATTTCCCATACACGAACGCGTAGGCTTTGAGCGCTTGGGAAGTTGGTGGACCTTTATTCGTCACGAAGAGATAACATGGTTGTATAGGGTAAAGTCGATTCATATTAAATGCTCGAATGACAGAGTGACACGTGGAACCGGGGGGCTGACAGAAGATGAAGCGAGTGAAAATCAAGATCGAGAACATCAGTTCGTTGGCACCGGGTAGATCCCAAAAGTAACATTATTAATGGGAGAAAACGAATACTTGTCACAAGATGAAATTCAATGAAGAATATTCCTCAGAATTAAATACGCAGTCGTTTCAGAGAATTTTTGCATTCATGACCTGCCGTTACATATTCATTAGTGGCCCCCATTATTGTCATTTAAGAAGGACTTGATCCTAGGACCTTGTTCCCTAGGTATGACTATAAATAATGGCTTCAAAAACAATTTTAAGACATGCAGATTATGACAAACTAAGGCTACACACAATTCCCAAGTTAAATAATACTTTATTTTCTGTCTAATGTTATTCTTATTGCTGCCCTCAGAAGCCTTGCTCCCGTAACCAAGTTTTCTTCTATTTATCTCGATTTCAAAGATAAGTCTTGCATTTTATTTAATCCATTTACCATTTTTAGGATCAAACCAATTCTCTTGTCTATAAATCACGATATAAATAACTGTACCATTTTACGGGTAATCAGTTTGGCGCCCACTGTGAGGCTTGAAGAGCTGCATAATTGAGTTGGTCCTTGCATCTATTACTAACGTTTTTGTTTCTTTGTTTTATTGCAAAAAATCAAAAAAATGACAGTTAATGATGTCAACATCACACACAACGTTGAGGCACAAAAGAATCTGCCTCAACATGAGGATTCGATTAGTGACACGTGCAACTAGGACATAGCAACTCCGATTTATAGCGGGCGTTATCCCCGACATATGGGGGAGACAACTCCTGATGACGCTCAGGACAAGCACGTTGCGGAGACAATAAATATCTTAAGGGAGAAGCAAAAGGCCATCATGGACCATCTCTCAAGGTAAGACCAGGCCATGACAGAACTGAAACATGCATTATCAGGTGCCTCCAACAATGTGAACGGAAAAGGCCCTGTTCCTCTCGGCGCTCCCGTAAATCAAACAGCTGAAACGTTGAATAACAACACCCCAAGGGGAGAGGTGTCACGACCCAAATTTTTCTCCTTTGGGTATCGTGAAGGCACCTAGTTTTAAGACTAGGTAAGCCTAATACTCATGGAATAGCAACAAAAATAAACAAAAAAATCAAATATTTTTCTGAAATAAAGAATTCTTTGATACAATGCATATTGGTAGTTTTATCTCATCATGGAGTATTTCTGCTGGTGCTGTATATAATTTTATAAAAAATAGGTTTCCTTTGGTAATTCTTTTATAGGTAGTAAAGGGTTTGTATATTTATGGTATTGTAGCTATTTCTTCTCCTGTAGATGTATATACGATACTAAGTAGTCCGTAATTGTAACAAGTGTTTACTAGGTTTGCACTAGTTCCTGTATCAAGACAAAGGTACTCAAACAGAAGATAACACTCCAGATATACTCTCAATCCTTACTACACTTTCCTTACAAGTGGACAGTATAGGAACGAGACTGCAAAAGATAGAACAGAATGAGCTATGTCAGCAGCGTGACATTAAAAACGCAGAGCTAAGTCAGCAGCATGACTTAAAACATGCCGAGCTAAAAGGTGACGTTGAGAAATACCTGAAAACTCAATCTAACGAAAAATCTAGTATTTCAGGTACAACGGCAGCATCTAACAACACATCAGCAGTAGGAACTAGCAAGCCAAGGTATAATAATTCAAATATGAATGTAGTATTCGACAAACCATTTATCCAAAAATAAGAAAAGACCCATTATACATACCACCCCAAATAAACACCTACAAAGATAGCCTAAACCAAGAAAAACAAACATACAATCATATAACCAGATCATATATCGAAAATATCCACAAACTACAGACTTTTCTAAACCTAAATCCAAGATCCAAAACTACAAAAAATCCAACAGAAGACTATATAACACAACCACTCCAAGGTTACAACCGCCTTATAGCACAACCAGGAACTAGTGCAAACTTAGTAAACACTTGTTACAATTACGGACTACTTAGTACTATATATACATCTACAGGAGAAGAAATAGCTACAATACCAGAAATATACAAACCCTTTACTACCTATAAAAGAATTACCAAAGGAAACCTATTTTTTATAAAATTCTATACAGCAACAGCAGAAATACTCCATGATGAGATAAAACCACCAATTCAAGTTGTTAAAATAGGACTTACACGAGACATGATCATACCCGAAAAGATAGAGCAACAACCAGAGATACCTAAAGTAGGAATACCTGATTTCTACGCAAATAAAAGGATAATTGGACTATCTACAATACTTAGCGAGCTAGCAAATAACTACCTAAATGAAAGTCCAGTATGGAACTACTACTCAAGAGGACAGACAATAATATACGCACACTCAAAAGAACTACGAGAAAACGACATGGAAGAAATACGGAAANTGGCATGGAAGAGATACGGAAATGGGTAATGACATTACTTATACCCGAGCAACAACCAATTACAAGAGCTATACGAAAAGACTTTATTTCTCAACAGATAATGACCAACTGCAAATTAGTTGGACCAGTATACCCTGATCACAATGCTCAAAATGCAACGAAGAAGATAACATAATCCCAGATGTCCAGTTAGATGAAGCCAACTAAAGAAAGAAATCAGATCCAGCAAAGAAGATAAGAAAGAAAACCACATAAAGCAGATTCCAGACAAGAAAATGACATAAAGGAGATGGCCCACAGAAAAAGACTTATGATAAAGACATAAAGAAATACAATTATGTAAAGTTTTTTGTTTTCTTATAATAAGCCAACAGTAGAATAATAATTAGCTTTTTACTTTATTTCTGAGCCGTCCAAATGTAATGAAAAGGACAGGCACTCTTTTACTTTTTAAGCTTTTAATTAGAACCGCCCATTTGTAAAGAAAAAGGGCAATTAGGACAATTTGGTATCAGCTACCTTCAGCTATAAATAAGAAGCTAAACCGAAGAAGAG
>ML433068.1:87419-98402 GCA_005239525.1 Nicotiana knightiana
AGTATCAGCTACCTTCAACTATAAATAAAAAGCTAAACCGAAGAAGAGGGACAAGCTCTTCATTCAAAGTTCTAAAACCACACTTTCTCTACCATCTCTCTAAAATACTCTCTTAAATAAAAATATATCTTAAAAAACTATGGAGCATTCAAACGAGCTACAAGATCAGGTATACTTATTCATAGTTATGTATAACTAAACTTTTATATTCCTTATAATCTCTTGAATATCATAACTGTTTATCATGTTATAGTACTGTTATAAAGAACATCTTGAGAAATCTTGCCATGTCTAGTAATGCTGAGAGTAGTTAAGCCCAGACTATACCATCCTAAGGTCGAAACCGGTAGGCAAGGAAGCCGTTTAGGGGAGTAGACAGAGTTGAGGCGCTGTTAGGGTAAATGATTGAAGCAAGAAAAGCATGGTAGTTGCCAGAAAAGATTGTTCATAATAACTTATTAAAGGATGATAGACTTTATGATAAACAAAGAGGTTAGAAGGAATATGTTTAGTAAACACATGATAAGAATAAATATAAATACATATCTAATGAACAACCACACATATCTAATAGATGACAATAATAATTACAAAATTCCCATATTATATACCTTTAAACAATTTTTAGACAAGTTATTCCCACATACTATAACAAAAACACATTGATGGTTTACTACCCCATGTAAACAAACACTAGGAGCAAAAAGAGTAAATAATAAATTAAGAAAAATAACACCATGGATTAAAGGAAGTGAGAAAATCACCCAAAAATTAGAAAAAATAACACTAAGCAACCATAAAATAAAAAGAATCATATTTTCAATAGATAAGATAAAACTACTCCAAGATAAATTAGAACTACTATATAATGGTAATCCCCTACAAGGATGGGAAAAACATAAAACAAAAATAAAAATCGAACTAATAGACGAAAATAATATAATAACACAAAAACCTTTAAAATACAATTTTAATGACCTAACAGAATTTAAAATACATATACAAGAATTATTAGACAATAAATACATACAAGAAAGCAATAACAAACATACTAGCCCAACATTTATAGTAAATAAACATAGTGAACAAAAAAGAGGAAAAAGTAGAATGGTTATAGACTATAGAAATTTAAATGCAAAAACCAAAACATACAATTACCCAATACCGAATAAGATATTAAAAATAAGACAAATACAGGGACATAATTATTTTAGCAAATTTGACTGTAAATTTATTAGAAAAATTATTAAAAGATAATATAGAAGAATATCAAAAAAATCAAGATATCCAATACTTAGAATATATAGGAGAAAATATAAAGGAAATTTTAAGGTTAATTCTGCTAGCCGCAAGATATTATGAAAAAACATTTAGATCATAATAGGGAACTCCCCATACGCAAGCAAATTGTATCAGAGCTAAGAAAAGTAAATTATTATTAAGCATTTACTTCAATAAATAAAACTATGGACAATAACACTAAAAATAATAGTACAAAACTGCAACCCAGTAAAAAACAAATACCTATAAACAATAAGTCAATTACATAAATTAGGCAGATTAAAATAAATAAAAAATTAAGGAATGTAAAAAAGAAACTAAAGAAACTATACCCAGAATATGAATATTTAAGTATTACTAAAATAGACAATACTAGGCTATCCCAATTAATAGATACTATATCTAAAATAGAATACAAATATATTTACTATCTTAAAAATAAAAAATGAATAACGATAAAAAATACAAACAACATCTTCTTGAAAGCATTAGGGAAAAAAGACAAGAATTAAAACATAGAAAAAACAGACTAACTACTAATATATTTGCAGGAACTTGCCGCAAATCCTTACTAGAACAAAAAATAATTATATTAGACTTACAATTACAAATATAAAGCTTAGAATATAAATACCAACACGGTTTATAAATGAATAAAGAAGAATTCGCACTAGAAGAAAAAACATATGAAAATCCAGAATGATTAAAAATAACAATAATATTTTCTAATTTAGGAAGAAGATACAAGAAAATAGGAAATAACCTAAACTTAATGTTAGAAAAAGAAACAGTAAAACTAGAAGATAGTTTAACTGCAATGATTAGAATAACAAAAGAAAATGAAGAAATAGATAGAAAACGAGAAATTGAAAAAATACAACAGCAAGCTAAAGAAAAAATACAACAGATAGAGGAAGTAAAAAACACTAAAATAATAGAATTAGAAAAAGAATTAGAAATGCTAAAACAGTTATATGCAAGTAGGCAAAAAGAAAAAGAAAAACGCAAAGAAGAAGAACAAGAGTTAAGACTGACAAATGAAATAGAAAAATTTAAATTACAATTAGAAGAGGAACAAGATAATCCACCAAAAATAAGCATAAACGAAATAAATGAAGAAAGTGATAATGATAATGATCTAGGAGAAAACTATTCAGAAACAAGTGAGACGTATACAGAAATTACTGAAAAAATAGAAAAGACAAAAATAAATCCTGAAATAAATACAGGAGATATGAACACCAATGATAAACCAAGTGCATCAGGAGTAAAAAATCCAAAACATCTAAATTCAAACTACTACAGAATAAGCTATGATTCATATAATAGTAATAAAATATTATGGGATAAAAGGCTAAATAAGAAATGGACACCAAGGCAGACAACTGAACAATGTAATTTTTTAGATCTCGATCGTGTAATAGATATAAATAAAGCAATCCAACTATGGATAGGATATATCTCAAAACAATTAATAGATAATAAAATAGCAAGAACTGAGACACCAGGATATATAGAAAGAACACTCATAGGAACAGTAAAACTATGGTTACAAAATTTAACAAATGAAAGCTTAGATACATTGAGAAGTAATAAAAAACATGATGGTACAGTTGCAACAACAGCTACAGAAATATTGTATAAATATGAAATAGCGATAAGAAATGAATTTAGTAGTATGACAACAGAAATAGAAGAACAAAATAAAGAAAAAACTACAAATAGAAATTTAATGACATTTAGCAATATGTAATATGTGTTATATAGACGAGTATACTCTTGCATTTAGAGACTATTATTATAATGGAACATATAGTCCGGATGAAAGTAAAGAGATAAGAAAATTATATTTTACCAAACTATCAGAACCTTTCAGCTCAAAAATAATAAAAAATTGGAATAAAGCAGAATTAGCAGATACCCTAGGAGCTCGAATAAAATTTTTACAAAACTGGTTTATAGAACTATGTGAAAAATATAAAGAAAATATCAAAATGGATAAAATATTAGTAAAAAATTTGGCATGTTGCAAAAATAGAACAGCACCCCAATTCGGATGCACAGATAAATATTACAAAAAAGGTAAGAGAACAAGAAGATATAAACCATATAAATCCAAATATAAGTATAAGAAACCAAGAAGAAGATATTATGTAAAAAATTACAAACATAAAAAATCATATAAAAGAAAGAAAAAACTAACAGAATGTACTTGTTACAATTGTGGAAAACTAGGACACTTAGCTAAAGATTGCAAATTACAAAAAAATACAACGAAAAAAAAATTACCGAAATAATAATAGACAATGATAAATATACACAAATGGAATATATAGATTATGAATTAGGAAGTGAAGACAGTATATATGAATTATCAGAAAATGAATTATCAGAAAATGAAAAGGATATAAATAATAACATAATAGAAGAATCAGACGAAGAGAATTATGACTGAAAAAGATATACAAATCATACAACAAGAAGAACACCAAGATGAACAATCTTCAGAACAAAAAATAATATTTGACACCACTATATTTGAGCAAATAAAAGGAAAAGAATTAGATCTAAGCATAGACAAAATACTAGAAGTACCAACAATAAAGAATTGGTTTAAAAGACAAAAAGAAGAATACTACGTAGTAAGCCAAAGGGAACATATAATAGACTGTAAATACATTAAAGGTAAAGCCAGAATACCAATCTTAAATAAAAAACTATTAAATAAAGAAATACAAGATATAAAAGCAAAAAACCCAATAAAATATGTACATTTAGGAGGAACAAAGATACTAATAAAAGCATGTTTTAGAGAAGAAATAGATACCCCTATAGAAATATACTTAGCAGATGATAGAATTGTACAACATATAGAAAAAAGTATAATAAGTGCAGTAAAAGGTAACTTAATATACCAAAAATTTAAATTCATAATAAGTGCAAACTATTCAGTAGCAATAGATGATAGAAACATAGATAAATCATTAGTTCTATACTGAAAAATGTCAGGAATAGAACTAGCACCAAGTAAGATATTCACAGCAAGATGTAAAAATCTATATGTCTTAACAACAAAATATAAGATAACAGCTAAAAATAAAATAAATAAAATTAAAATAGAAAATCCGTTCGAAAGAATAGTATCAGTTATAGACAACAATGATTATAGTTATAAAGAAATAGACATAGAAGAAGACCTAGAAATAGTAAAAGAAAGATTAAGCACGTCAAAACGAACAAGTGATGAANCACAAAAAATAGAAGAAATAAAACTACATCATTATTATATAATAGGAATAATGGACCAAAGGAAATATTTAATATTAATAAATACAGGACAAGAAGAAAATTATGTTATAAGAGAATTAATACCAAAAAAAGAAATAGTAACGAATGAACAACAATGTTCAGAATTACCAAAAGCACTAAGAAAAATTGAAGAAACGACTGAAAAAGAATTAATTATTGGAGGAATACCAATATTAATAAATTTCAAAATATATCAAGGAGATAAAAACATTACACTAGGAATAAAGTGGTTAGAAAAAGTCAAACCATATAACTCAGAAGATAAGCAATTAACAATAAGTTATGAAAACAAAAAGATAATAATCAAAAGAACCTTAATATAATAAAATGACAAAAATATATATACTTGCCAAGATAATAGTAGAAGGATATTACAATAGATATTATACACCTATGATGGATACAGGAGCAGAAGCTAACATGTGTAAACGTAATTGTCTACCAGAAAACAAATGGAAAAAGTTAAGAACACCCCTAGTAGTAACATGGTTTAACAATGAGGGAAGTATGATAACACATAAAGTAAGGAATCTAAAAATACAAATATGGGATAAAATATTAACCATAAGAGAAATATATAGTTATGAATTCGCAAATAAAGACATATTACTAGGAATGCCATTTTTAGACAAGTTATTCCCACATACTATAACAAAAACACATTGGTGGTTTACTACCCCATGTAAACAAAGAATAGGAGCAAAAAGAGTAAATAATAAATTAAGAAAAACAACACCATGGATTAAAGGAAGTGAGAAAATCACCCAAAAATTAGAAAATATAACACTAAGCAACCATAAGATAGAAATAATCATATTTTCAATAGATAAGATAAAACTACTCCAAGATAAATTAGAACTACTATATAATGATAATCCCCTACAAGGATGGGAATGACATAGAACAAAAATAAAAATCGAACTAATAGAAGAAAATAGTATAATAACACAAAAACCTTTAAAATACAATTTTAATGACCTAAAAGAATTTAAAATACATATACAAGAATTATTAGACAACAAATACATACAAGAAAGCAATAGCAAACATACTAGCCCAACATTTATAGTAAATAAACATAGTGAACAAAAAAGAGGAAAAAGTAGAATGGTTATAGACTATAGAAATTTAAATGCAAAAACCAAAACATACAATTACCCAATACCGAATAAGATATTAAAAATAAGACAAATACAGAGACATAATTATTTTAGCAAATTTGACTGTAAATCAGGATTTTACCATCTGAAACTAGAAGATGAATCTAAAAAATTAACAGCCTTTACAGTACCACAAGGATTCTATGAATGGAATGTATTACCATTTGGATATAAAAACGCACCAGGTAGATACCAACACTTTATGGACAACTACTTCAACCAATTAGAAAATTGCATAATATATATAGATGATATACTATTATATTCTAGAACAGAGAATGAACATATAAAACTACTAGAAAAATTCATACACATTGTAGAAATATCAGGAATTAGTTTAAGTAAAAAGAAAGCAGAAGTAATGAAAAATCAAATAGAATTCTTAGTTATACAAATAAATAAAAATAGAATAAAAATGCAAACTCATATAGTACAAAAAATAATTAACTTAAACGAAACACTTGATACAAAAAAGAAGTTACAATCATTTTTAGGATAGTTAACCAAGTAAGGGAATATATCCCTAAATTAGCAGAACATTTAAAACCATTACACAAAAAATTAAAGAAAGATGTAGAATACCATTTTGACGAAAAAGATAAAATACATATAAAAAAGATTAAAATTATGTGTCAAAAACTACCAAAACTATATTTTCCGGATGAAAAAAGACAATTCACATACATAGTAGAAACTGATTCTAGTGATCACAGCTATGGAGGAATTTTCAATTATAAATATGATAATGAAAAAAAAAACACCATTGTAGATATTACTCAGGATCATATACAGAACCACAAATAAAATGCGAAATAAATAGAAAAGAACTATTTGCGTTATATAAATGTTTATTAGCATTTGAACCCTATATAGTTTATAATAAATTCATTGTAAGAACAGATAATACACAAGTTAAGTGGTGGCTTACAAGAAAAATACAGGATTCAGTTACTACAAAAGAAATACGGAGACTTGTATTGAACATACAAAACTTTACATTTACAATTGAAGTAATTTCAACTAACAAGAATGTGATTGCAGATCACCTATCAAGACAAAGGTACTCAAACAGAAGATAACACTCCAGATATACTCTCAATCCTTACTACACTTTCCTTGCAAGTGGACAGTATAGGAACGAGACTGCAAAAGATAGAACAGAATGAGCTATGTCAGCAGCGTGACATTAAAAATGCGGAGCTAAGTATGCAACATGACTTAAAACATGCGGAGCTAAAAGGTGACGTTAAGAAACACCTAAAAACTCAATCTAACGAAAAATCTAGTATTTCAGGTACATCGGCAGCATCTAACATCACATCAGCAGCAGAACTAGCAAGCCAAGGTATAATAGTTCAAATATGAATGTAGTATTCGACAAACCATTTATACCAAAAATAAGAAAAGACCCATTATACATACCACCCCAAATAAACACCTACAAAGATAGCCTGAACCAAGAAAAACAAACATACAATCATATAACCAGGTCATNACTACAACAAATCCAGCAGAAAACTATATAACACAACCACTACAAGGTTACAACCGCCTTATAGCACAACCATAAACTAGTGCAAACCTAGTAAACACTTGTTACAATTACGGACTACTTAGTACCGTATATACATCTATAGGAGACGAAATAGCTACAATACCAGAAATATACAAACCCTTTACTACCTATAAAAGAATTATCAAAAGAAACCTATTTTTTATAAAATTCGATACAGCACCAGCAGAAATACTCCATGATGAGATAAAACCACTAATTCAAGTTATTAAAATAGGACTACACGAGACATGATCATACCCGAAAAGATAGAGCAACAACCAGAGATACCTAAAGTAGGAATACCTGATTTCTACGCAAATAAAAGGATAATTGGACTATCTACAATACTTAGCGAGCTAGCAAATAACTACCTAAATGAAAGTCCAGTATGGAACTACTACTCAAGAGGACAGACAATAATATANAATAATTGGACTATCTACAATGCTTAGCGAGCTAGCAAAGAACTACCTAAATGAAAGTCCAGTATAGAGCTACTACTCAAGAGGACATACAATAATATACGCACACTCAAAAGAACTACGAGAAAACAACATGGAAGAGATACGGAAATGGGTAATGATATTACTTAGACCCGAGCAACAACCAATTACAAGAGCTATACAAAAAGACTTTATTTCTCAACAGATAATGACCAGATACAGCAAATTAGTTGGACCAGTATACCCTGATCACATATGCTCAAAATGCAACGGAGAAGATAACGTAATCCCAGATGTCCAATTAGATGAAGCTAACTAAAGAAAGAAATCAGATCCAGCAAAGAAGATAAGAAAGATAACCACATAAAGCAGATTCCAAACAAGAAAATGACATAAAGGAGATGGCCGACAGAAAAAGACTTATGATAAAGACATAAAGAAATACAATTATGTAAAGTTTTTTGTTTTCTTATAATAAGTCAAAAGTAGAATAGTAATTAGCTTTTTACTTTATTTCTGAGCCGTCCAAATGTAAAGAAAAGGACAGGCACTCTTTTACTTTTTAAGCTTTTAATTAGAACCGCCCATTTGTAAAGAAAAAGGGCAATTAGGACAATTTGGTATCAGCTACCTTCAGCTATAAATAAGAAGCTAAACCGAAGAAGAGAGGCAAGCTCTTCATTCGAAGTTCTAAAACTACACTTTCTCTACCATCTCTCTAAAATACTATCTTAAATAANGCTTTTTACTTTATTTCTGAGCCGTCCAAATGTAAAGAAAAGGACAGGCACTCTTTTACTTTTTAAGCTTTTAATTAGAACCGCCCATTTGTAAAGAAAAAGGGCAATTAGGACAATTTGGTATCAGCTACCTTCAGCTATAAATAAAAAGCTAAACCGAAGAAGAGGGACAAGCTCTTCATTCAAAGTTCTAAAACCACACTTTCTCTACCATCTCTCTAAAATACTCTCTTAAATAAAAATATATCTTAAAAAACTATGGAGCATTCAAACTAGCTACAAGATCAGGCATACTTATTCATAGTCATGTATAACTAAAATTTTATATTCCTTATAATCTCTTGAATATCATAACTGTTTATCATGTTATAGTACTGTTATAAAGAACATCTTGATAAAGCTTTCCATGTCTAGTAATGCTGAGAGTAGTTAAGCCCAGACTATGCCATCCTAAGGTCGAAACCAGTAGGCAAGGAAGCCGTTTAGGGGAGTAGACAGAGTTGAGGCGCTGTTAGGGTAAATGATTGAAGCAAGAAAAGCATGGTAGTGGCTAGAAAAGATTGTTCAGAATAACTTATTAAAGGATGATAGACTTTATGATAAACAAAGAGGTTAGAAGGAATATGTTTAGTAAACACATGATAAGAATAAATATAAATACATATCTAATGAACAACCACACATATCTAATAGATGACAATAATAATTACAAAATACCCATATTATATACCTTTAAACAACTTAATAACGATATTAGAAGAAAAATTTACGATATTTTGGTTACTTTTGAAATAATAAAGATAATGGAACAAGGATGGACAGAACTAATTATATCAGAGGATATAGACGAATTAGATTTATATGAACTAGGTTTATATTCAGATTAATGATCAGCTACGAATTTACAAACTTTAGAAAATATAAATTTATTAGAAAAATTATTAAAAGATAATATAGAAGAATATAAAAAAACTCAAGATATCCAATACTTAGAATATATAGGAGAAAATATAAAGGAAATTTCAAGGTTAATTCCGCTAGCCGCAAGATATTATGAAAAGACATTATATCATGCCTCGATACGCCTGAATGGTAGAATACAATTTAGTTCTATCAAAGTATTTTGAAGGATGCTCAGGAATACTCCCTTTTACTGGATATGTCAGGCTAGCTCTTCTCAGCCTCTCAAACATATATGTAAGGGTTCATAAATCGGGGTGTAATTTCAAAGACCTCTTTCCTAAAAATTTGGGTGAGGTTGGGGTGCATAGGTGGGTCAATTTTAATGGGTGGTGGTTTCAAAATGAGTGTATGGTCGTGAAAGATTTGGATTTATATGGGCGCGGGGAGGATTATATTGAGGCTAGGGATTATAGTATGGTTGTGCGTTGTATACTGGAGCATAGGTAGGTGGGTGTGGAGAATGGTTGTTCGGAGAGCAAGAGTTGTTTTCGTGGGATGAACTGGACTGGTAATAGGGAACAATTGCTGATATTTCTTCTTTCTTCTTCTTTCTATTGCTTATCGAACCGGACTAAATTTCTTTGCTGGTTGTTTGCAACGTGGCCATTGATTGTATCTTGCCGGACTTGATTCCTTCCTCCAAAAATTATCCAATCTTAACAAGTTCAGGGAACCTCTGCCCATCATGCCTATCATCTTTTCAAAGTAAGTTCTTTCTTAGGCCCTGATGAAGTATTTGGCCAATTGATTGTCATCTACCGGGGACTTGGTCCTGGCAGCCTCCGACCTCCAATGTCGGACATACTCTTAAAATGATTGTGATGTTTTCTTCTACAAGTTTACTAGGGTGAATCTGTCCGGAGGAATTTCGGTACTAAACCCGATATAATTCATGAAATCCTCTACCATATCTTGCCATTCCTTCTAGTTTTTGGGATCCTAGTAGGTGTATGAATGCCTCTCCTATCAAACTCCTCAAAAAAAAATTCATCCTCAATTTCTTATTCCTTCCCACCCCGACCAGCTTATCGCAGTAGGCTCTCAAATTTTCATGGGGATCGACTATCCCATAAAAAATGTCAAATTTTGGAGGCTTATATCATGTTGGCATGTCCATACAAGGGTGGATGCACAAATACTCGTAATCTAGGCTCTCACATTGTCGAGCAACCTGAATATCCTTCACTTGTTTCCTCAAAGATCTTTATTGTTCGGATATCTTATTTGTTCTTTTCTTCCCTTTCCATTTCCGCGTATTGGTCAATTTCATAAGGCAACCTGACCGTGACAGGCGCTATGAAGGTGGGCTATGAAGTGACATATATGGGTGGAACATATAACTAATGTGTTGCGGTATATGCCATAGGTATGTGCTGGTTTTTATTGTTGGCGAAGGTGATGTTGTCACGAGGAGGGGTATAAATTGTGTTAGTGGTGATTGGTGGGTTTCATAGTGTCTGGATATAGTTCGGAACATAAGGGGTGTATCTAGAGGATTTGGTGGGTTTTCGGGGTTACTGGGGGGGGGGGGG
>ML433068.1:99128-110549 GCA_005239525.1 Nicotiana knightiana
CTGGGTTGTGGGGTTTATAGTGATTGTGGTTGGGGTATTGTTTGCTTGGGGGTAGTTGAAGGAAAGTGATCGGGGATCGAGTCTAGTGACACAAAATGGAGTGGTTGTGGGAGCGTCATCACGACGAAATGTGCCAATTCCCGAATATGTTGTACCTCCTCTTTTAGTGATTCCATCTCTTGTGCCATCATGGCAACGTGTTAATCATTCCGAGTATCATTATTTTCTCCCGATTGCCCCGAGTTTTCGGCTATTACCAAAGCATGTCTATTCGGGTCATTAGTTGCAGACATCTTCCTTTTTTATCTCAAGTTGTAAGGTGGTTTGGCCTGTTTTTCGAGTCAACACAAACCAACCTCTATTTCGGGGAATAATAATAACGTAATGCAAGAAAGGAAAAGAAAAGAATAACATAAGTCAGTTTCAGTGTTTTCACAAATAGGAGCACGTAGAGCAGTTAGTTCACGTATAAATTTGGTTCCTAATGTGCGAGGGACCTCTCTTTGTTGGAGGTGGGCCTATATCGCGAATTTTGACAAACAATCAGATTTGACACGTTTAGATCCGAGGCAAACTTTTGTTTTTTCATTAATGACATTTGGATTTTAACATGCGGGATCAAAAATTACAACATTGTTTTTTCAACATTCACAAGATTACATGGGCTTAACAGTTTTTCCCTTAGGAAAAGTAAAGGGTACGATATAAAGGATGTAAGATGGGAAAAAGGGAAAAATTAGCTAGCCACTAGTATCCATCCCTAGAATCATCTCCCGTGTCTTCTTCTTCTTTCAGTTCCTCTTCTTATGGGTCTTCTTCAAATCTTCTTCAAATCTTCTTCTTCTTCATCATTGTACTCGAGCTCTTCCTCGGCATCTTCTTCTGGTTTTATTTCAGATTCAATTTTTATACACTCGACCACTCGATCATCATCTTCTGGAGGTGGCAACATATAATCAACTAACCCTAGGACCACTTGGCGATGCATGGAGGTAGCCACAAGGTAATGAGGAAAAATATCGTGATAGATTTGTAAGGGTGCTATTGCATCTTCCAACCAAGGCACTCCTTCTTTTCTTGGTCGGGCCAACTCATCCTCTTCATTTATCTAGCCATAGTATTTTGGAGTGCACCATGAATTCTGACACATAGGCATCATAATTATATCACTCCACTCTTCTTGAAGTTTCCTTACTCATGGGATCGGGATCTGCCCATTATACTTATTTTCATACAAAGAAAACGTAGGAGTGCATATGGCTGAATGCTTCCAGTCCTATCAGCTCTATGAAATACTTCTGGGGGGTCCTTAGAATTTCCCTACCGCTCAACCACGAAAGCTTCCAGTTTATCCATTCTCCGCTCAAGTTTGTCAACATATCTCTCCATTTTGACTGTCCATGCGGGGTGACCCATTGCCTCATTCTCTCGTTGTGACTCCTGATCATATTTCCAACACCCACAAAGTAGTCAATAGTGGCCTCTCGTTGAATGAAGTGCTACGTGGCCCGCATTTAGAGTAAGAGGTTGCATCCTTTGAAGAAATTGTACCCCCGGGAACATGCAAACAATTCTCTAAGACTTTTTGCCAATATCATAGGCACCAAGGTTCCTTGGAGGTTACCCCAAAAAGTTTTTATGACCACGGGAAATAAATTGATGTTGATTCGCCCTCTCCTCTATGGGAAAATCGGTAACCCTAGCAATGCCAAAGAGAATACCAAAGGACAGAAACTTTCCCAGATTGCTTTATCGCACTGAACTCTCCCAGGTACCATTCGTAGCTCTCTCGATGTCCAAACCTGTCAAACAAATTGTCTAGGCTCACCCATCCATCTTCAATGTTTCTCAGACTCCAACTACCCACCAAACCTAAAGCATCGAGAAACTTGTAGCCAGACATGGTAACTGGCAGTATCAACTTTCTCCCAGCAAATGGCAGGTCTATGAAGTTGGGGACGTATTCCAGCGTTGCCACCAATTCACAGTCAACAAACTTCAAAACCACTTTCTTTGGATCCTAGAATTCGATCAATAATCTTGTGAGAACCCTATCGGCCTGAATGTTTAGTAAAGCAGTCAATACTCCTAAGTGCGTCCTAATCTCATCTCCATGGTTTCAGCATATATTCTTCGACCATTGCTTCAGCTTATGCAGCGCTCCCATGACCATATTAATTTCGGGGATGTTCTGGTTGATTTCCATTTCTGAGGAGGTGAAGAAAGAGGTTTGATAAGAGTTTTGATCCGGATCTTTAGGGTCATTGGTTCGTCATTCCACAAAAGTCATGTCGTTGGGTGCATAACCTGTTGACATTAGGGCGGTTTTCCTAATTGTGTGTCGATGCCAAGGACCGACTCACCTAACGTTTATGCAGTATGACCTATGTTTGCTAGAGAGGAATGTTTCCTAATTTTTGGAGTTGGACTGAATATTGCGAGATGTTATGGCAGTTGTCCTGACAAAGCCATTCTCTAAGTCTAATGAATTTTGAAAGAAGGTTAAGAAGGGTGTAAAAGACAACCATTACATGCCATTGTATGTGATAGCGTACGACCAAGAATCGATAGGAAAGAGTGTGATGACATTGTATATAAAGCGGTAACAGATACTGTGATAACAGTAATAGCATCAAAGCAGACATGTAAGTATATGTTGAACAAGTAAGCACATGTAAGCATATATTTTCACATTAAGTACAGTTAAAGCAGAATATCAAAAAATGTTCCTAAATACCAGGTCTAATCTAAATTTTCTAAGGTCAGAACCTTAGTCAAATCCCCAGCAGAGTTGCCATGTTATTGCACCCTATTTTGCATAAGTCAAAGCACGATTCATCTAATGGTTTCCATGTTGATGATAAAAGAGAGTTTTCACCTAATATTTAAAGGTATACTAGGGTAACTATTTATTTATAAGATTATTATCCTATTGGTATACTAACCGGTGAGATTCAGTTAAGGGTTATTTTTCTTCTAAGGGAAAGGTGTAAGACACCCCCTAAAACCTACCTGAGGTAACTCCTTATGACTTAAACTAGGTTCAGGGAATTAAATGTCTACATTCTTTGTTTAATAAGTGCCTTAAGTTTTGTAAGTGTTCAAAATCATGTTTCAAAAGCTACTTGTTTTTGAAAGAGAAGCACACTTTGAAAAATGGGCATAAGTTTTATAAAAGTTTTGTAATTTGTAAAAAAGGTCTTTTGAAAGTTTCATATCTACAAAGTTGGAAAGATTAGGAAAACAAAGTTTAAGTATGTTTTAAATGTTTTTCTATTTTGAAATAAGGAGTTGTTTTTTGTGTAAAGGCATCGCAGAAGCGGCCTTGAGCCGCAGAAGTGTGAGTGATCCAGGCTAGCGAGGACCGCAGGTGCGGTTAGTGGCACACAGAAGCGGAAGCACAAATACGATTGTCCCTGAAGAGCAAGCGCAGATGCACTTAGGGTGCCGCATAAGCGAGTTTTCGGGGTGGGGGGGGGGGNCTAAGTGATTGTCGCACCTGCGATGGAAATTCCACAGGCGTGGAACCACAGATGTGGCTAAGGCCTCGCAAAAGCGGAAAGTGCTGGGTAAAAGGTTTTGAATCGAGGATTCGCCATTTTCTTCATATTTTGGGCGTCACGCCCCAAAATCGAGGGACGAGACCGGTGCCTAAACGAATGAACCCGGTCAAGCGAACCTAATTTTCCTTTTCTATCCCACGCGTTACCCCGTGATTTCAATATACATAATTCATGTGAAATAGCCATTTATAACTTAAGCATAAACTTACGACTTGAATTCATTTCTACTTTTTATTATTTCCAACATATGATACCAAATACTTACAAAATACATACAAAATTTACAACATGGAACATGATTCCGACCCGTACCATTACTTATCCAAAATACATATGTACAGTACCCACATTGTGTCTACGGAGCCTCTACGAATACTAGAACATAATATTACCTGCCGGCAACAAGGCCCCGGCTATATCTTACAAGACACAATAAACTCAAAAGGAGGTGGCATGAACCACACATGGCCCCGAGAGGAAGTGGGGCTCACCAATGCAGCTGACGGATGGAGAGGAGGCACTACGGTCGGTGGGCTGAATTACCTACTATGGAACCAACTACAATCATCATAAGAATGTAGCGCCCCCCGCAAAAAGGGACGTCAGTACATTTGAATTGTACTGGTATGTATGAACAAACTTTACTCTAAGTAAGATCAGCAATGCACAAATAAGAGACAGTAATAGAATCAGCAAGCATTGCACAGAAACAGAAACAATCAAAATCACATGTTCCATATATTCCCCTTTTTCCTTTCCAACAACACCATATTCACAGAGAATTTCATCGTAAGGACACAATCTCAGTACAACCAATCACCCATACGATATCAAGTCACAACAGATCATTGCCCAAAACACGAGTCAAAACAAGACATTTCCACAATCAGTGTAGTATGACTGAATCAACCACAATTCCTGTTTATCATATCATTCACAGCTCTTAGCACTTAATCATATTCACATACTTGATTTCGCTACCAATCTTTCATACCAGCACATTAGGGTACTTAACCAACCTTACACATGGCAAAATATTCACAAGTAAATCACCTTTCCACAATTCTGAATAGCAAATACATGAATTTCAGCTAGACAGTCAGAGAGTAGGGCATCATGCCTCAACATATTTAGAACACCTAATTTGCACATACTCAGACTATTAACACGGAACAAATCAAACAATACACAACCAAGAGCCAGTAATAGAATCAATCAATCAATGCACGTGGAAAGAAACAACAAAAATCAACAAGTTTCACAATCTCTCTTTTTCCCCTTTCAACATCACCATATTCAAGAGTTTTATAGATTTCCATTTCAATAGTGATAATGATCACATTCCATCCTTATTACCCCGACCACCCTTATTACCTCGGCCACCCTTATCACCACAAGCCATCATCCTTATTACTTCGTGTTGCGGCACGCGACCCGACCTCGCCTGACAATTTAAATTCATAACAATAACCACAAACAATTACATCACAAGAATCATCATTTCAAGGAACACAAGTTCGTATCAACAATTTATTTGGGCCCATGGAACCATAGTTCTCACCAAGCAATAATTCATGTACACGGTGTTGCCATAATCGTTCAACTCATTTACATCATTTCACAATACCCTTTTTCATTACTTTCCACGCACGAATTTTAGCCATTATATACATTCCCACACTTGGGAACATTAACATTATTTCATTCATCAACACATACTTTCATATTGATACCCTCGAGCATTTACGAGCTTTGCACATAATAAGATAGGCACATCAAAACACTTTTCACAATCTCATATAGCATGGTAGTATGACAATCAACTAGGACAATTATAGAATAGAATCTTACGTCTGAACACATTTGACCAATCAATTCACATATTTTCAAACAAGGTACACATACCGTATGCTCGGACCTAACAAGAGGATTCTACAAAGATTAAAGTTATCCATACATACCTCGGATCGGGATTTTTCCTTAATTTCTATCTCAAATCACCGGACCTTCTAGCACCTTCAATCTAATTCACAATGTGGCACATTTAAACTTAGAATTAGGAATCATGAACATGTCTTGAACTCATTTGAGCTTTCTATCAAACACTAGATGTTCCTTTATATTGCATGATCCCTTTTCAGTGAAGAATTACTCTAATCTACTCTCTTTTACTAGATTAAGGCAGATTTGATACATGCATGCAAGACTCTTAACCCCATCTCCAGGAACTAACCCTTGTGTGTTTCATTTCGACTAGAATCTGAGAATTAAGGGTAATGGGGTGGAAGCTTACCTCTTATGGTGAAGAAATTTGTGTCTTACTTGATTAGTTATCAGATGGTCGTTAAAAATGAGGGGAAATGGGTTTTATATGAGTCTGGGGTCGGGTTATGAAGATAGAAAAATGGATAGTCCAAGATTTCGGACCTAGCTTTATCCAGGATTTATCTACCTAAAGCCTGGTCTGGCCTGGCTTTATCCAGGCTTTATCTACCTAAATCCTAGTTTGGCCTGGCTTTATCCAGGCTTTATCTACCTAAAGCATGGTCTAACTGCGACGAAAAATTTTCAACTCCTCAGCGCATCGCTCAATCCCAAAACTCCGGAAGTACAATGTATTACCTACCTTGACACCACAAAACCTTAAATTACATAGTGAATTTTTTTTTTATTTCCGGGGCCCTACATTAGGCCTCTCCTTGAACCCCACAATACTTATTTTATGACTTATTCATTTATCATAATTATAACACAAAAAATGTTATAATTAGCCTACCTGGCACATCGAAATCCTAAACTACTTAGCAAAATTTTTCGAGGCATTACATTGGGTAAGGATTCTTAAGTCATTTTTTATTAATTTCCACTAATATATCCTTAATTTTTTCATTTAATTAAGGATTTGGGTTGAGAAAAATTGGGGGATAAAGGTGGAAAAATCCTTAGGCCAAATTTTGAGGTTTTGATCAAGATTCTTGCATCGTATTTGAGTAATTCTTTTATGAGTGAACTCATGGTTGAATCGGTGTTCGCATTTTGTGACTTTTACCCGATTCCGGGATGTGGGCTTGGGTTGACTTTTTGGGCGATTTTTCCAATTCCTGCTAAAATCATAATTTTATTATTTAAATTAGTTTCTTATAGTTATATTTATAGTATGTAATATTTTGGCTAGATTCGAGCTGACCGGAGTTGGAAAATAGAGGGAAAGGTCTTCTTATTGCTTGATAAAGCGAGGTTTGAGGTAAGCAACTTGTGTAACCTTGTGTGGGAAAACTTCCCCTTAGGATTTGGTACTGTTATGGTATTTGCAATAGGTGATGCTCGTGTACGCGAGGTGACGAGTGCGTACTCGGGCTAAATGTTGAAAATATGTTTATTTTCTTAGTAGTTACTTTTTATTCCCTTAATTGAGTTATTCTAGAACGTGTAGTCATCATGTTTTGCTTAATGTCACATTTTTACGTGTCCTATCTATTACTTGCAATTTGTGCAACATGCTTAGTTGAATTACCTGCTTCCTTTGATTTCGTATTCATTATTTAACTGTAGGACTTCCTTGCTGTAATTTCATTATTATCCATTTTTATGTGTTGTTTTCATGATTTTGTTGATAATTGTTTGTTTGTGGAATGAGGTTTTTGCCATGCGGAGTGTTATTATGGAACGAGGTTTCTGCCGTGCGGAGTGTTATTGCGGAACGAGGTTTCTGCCATGCGGAGTGTTATTGTGGCACGAGGTTTCTTCCGTGTAGAGTGTTAATGTGGCACGAGGTTTCAGTTGTGTGGAGTGTTATTGTGGAATGATGTTTCTATCTTGCGGAGTATTATTGTGGCAAGAGGTTTCTTCCGTGCAGTTATCATTATTTTCACGAGGTTTCTGCTGTGCCGTTGTGAGATATTTACTTTTGGGACCACGAGGTTGTACCTCTGGAGGGCCCCTGTTGTTTACCTCTATTTGTTGTATTGTTGTTGTTGTTTTTGATGTTCCTTAAATTGTAAGATTATTGTTTTTCTTACGTGTTGTAATTGTCTTCTTGGATTATGGGTTGTTATTTTCTTTAAATCTCTTACTGTTTCATTTCCGTGTTATATCATTGTGTCATTATATTATTTGTCTTGTTCTTATTATCTCCAATAGGGTCTTGACCTGACCTCGTCACTAATCTATCGAGGTTAGGCTTGGCACTTACTAGGTACCATTGTGGTGTACTCATACTACACTTCTGCACGTATTTTTGTGCAGATCCAGGTGCATCCTATCAGCCTTGATGTTAGTGAGATGTGTTGCTGCTTTGGAGACTTAGAGGTAAGGCCTTCCCGCGACCGCATGCCTTAGAGTCCCCTTCTATCCCGCTCTTTTCTTATTTCTTACATTCTGATAGATAATGATGTACAATAGCATTCCACACTATATCTAGGGCTTGTGACTTATATTTCACCGGATTTTGGGATTTGTACATGTTGAGCGGCAGTTTTCATTTATATAGTTGTTGATGTTTGCTATTTAAGTTATTATATCAGTTGTTTCGCATATTTGTTAGGCTTACCTAGTCTTAGAGATTAGGTGCCGTCACGACATTTTACAGAGGGAATTTGGGACTTGACAAGTTGGTATCAAAGAACTAGGTTCATAGGTGTATGAGTCACAAGAAGGTTTAGGTGACTCTCACGGATGGGTACGAAGATGTCTGTACTTATCTTCGGGAGGCTATGGAACTGTTAGGAAAAACTTCACTTATTTGATTCCTTATCGTGTGAAATTGTTTACTTCGGGATTCTAAATTTCTGTCTTTCTATTCACTCACAGATGGTGAGGACAGGCACAACCAGATCAGATGGCCAAAAACTCGTGCACCCTACTAGAGCCGCGAGAGGCAAGGGACGCGTGGAGGCCGATGACGCCCAAATAGTGCATCCAGAGCACCCGCAAAAGCTGCTACAGAGGAGCCACCAGTAGCTCTAGTTGGAGGGCAGGCACCTGAGATGCATGTTTCTGCACCATCCCTCTAGGAGACTCTCGCCTGTTTCTGAGCATGTTCAGCACTTTGGCTCAGGCAAGATTGATAAAACTTGTCCTGCCACATCTCAGGTTGGGGTAAGAGCACACACTCCCGCCGCCCATGCCCTAGAGTAGCCGGTATAGGTCGAACAGGTTCTAGAGGTCATACTAATGTAGGTGGTAGCCCAAGTTCAACCTGAGGTTAGAGCAACAGTTTTTGAGGAGTAGCTCAGGCTCGAGAGGCACAAGAAGTACCACCCTCCTACTTCTAGTCACTTGGATTTAGAGGATGCCTAGGGTTCTCTTGAGGAGTGCAACCGTATCCTTCGTACTATGGGTGTTGTGGTGTCTAGTGGAGTTTCTTTCACTACGTTCCAGCTTAGAGGAGCAATCTATCAGTGGTGGGGAGCATACGAGTTGGGTAGTGCGGCTAGGAAGCTTCACTAACTAGGACTCCATTCTCAGATATGTTCTTGAGGAAGTATGTCCCTTAAAGTCTCAGAGATATATGACGCACAGAGTTTTAATAGTTGCACCAGGGTTCTATGACCTTGTCAAAGTATGCGGTCTAGTTCAGTGATGTGGCTAGGCATGCATCGGCCTTGGTTGCTACTATTCGGGAGCGGGTTCATCAATTTATTGAGGGGATCAACCCCAGTATTAGATTTAGCATGGCCCGAGAATTGGAGATGGACATCACAGACCAGTAGGTGGTGGGGACCACTAGGAGACTGGAGGGTATGTTGGCTCGAGAGAGAGAGAGAGAGGAGAGGGAAGCCAAGAGGTCTCGAGACTCTGGTGCATATAGTGGTACTCGAGCCCCAACTACAACTCAGGGTAGGGCTGTGGGAGTCGCCCTGTTAATTTGGCACATCCAGCCGCCAACCGTACTCTGGCCCTTCCTAGGCCCCAAACTCCCTATTATGCAACGCCATTGTCTAGTGTACCTCCGGTACGGGGTACTTTCAACGGTTAGTCCAGCCGATTAGGCCTGTTCCAATCACAACAACCAGGTCCTCCGAGAGCTTGCTTTAGTATGGTAACACTCGTCATATGGTGAGGGATTGCCCCAGACATAGGAGGGGTGCACCTCCACATACCACATAGGTATCGCATGCTCCAACGGCTCCTCACGCTATGGCTACACCACCAGCTACAACTCGACCTGCACAACCAGCTCGAGGTGGAGGTTTGACAAGTGGAGGTCGCCATATAGGGGAGGCCATGCAAGATATTATGCCCTTCCTTCTAGGAAGGAGGCTGTTTCATCCGATCTTATCATCATAGGTATTGTTTCGGTTTTGTCATAGAGATGCATCAATCTTATTTAACCCAGACTCCACTTATTCTTATGTGTCATCTTATTTTTCTCTGTATTTGGGTGTATCCCGTGATTCTTTGAGTTCTCTTGTCTGTGTATCTAAACCCGTGGGAGATTCTATTGTTGTTGACCATGTGTATCGGTCGTGTTTGGTTGTTATCGGTGGTTTTTAGACCAGAGCTAATTTATTACTTCTCAGTATGGTGGATTTCGATGTTATTTTGGGCATGGGCTGGTTGTCGCCCTATATCCTCGATTGTCACGCAAAGATGATGATGTTGTATATGTTAGGTCTACCGTGGCTAGAGTGGAGAGGTACTTTAGATAATATTCTTAGCAGGGTTGTTTCCTTTCTTATGGCTCCGCAGATGGTTAAGAAGGGGTGTGATGCGTATCTGGCATATGTGAGGGATTTTAGTGTTGATACTCATACCATCGAGTTAGTTCCAGTAGTTAGATTATCAAAATGTATTTCTGGTGGATCTTTCGGGCATGCCGCCGGACAGAGGTACCAACTTTGATATTTATTTGTTACCGGGCACTCATCCAATTTCTATTCCACCCTATCGTATGGCCCCAACAGAGTTGAAAGAGTTAAAGGAACAGTTGCAGGAGTTGGTTGATAAGTGATTCATTGGGCCTAGTGTGTCGCCTTGAGGTGCTCTAGTCTTATTTGTAAAGAAGAAGGATGGTTCCATGCGGGTGTGTATTGGTTATCGCGAGTTGAAAAAGGTTACAATGAAGAACATGTATCCATTCACACACATTCATAACCTATTTGATCAGCTTTAGGGTGATAAAGTGTTCTCTAAGATTGACTTGTGTTCAAGCTATCATCGGTTGATTCTTCGGGAGCCAGATATCCTGAAGAATGCTTTTAGGACTCGATATGGTCATTATGAGTTCCTTGTGTTGTCTTTTGGTCTGACCAATGCCCCAACAACATTCATGCACTTGATGAATAGTGTATGCCAGCCCTATATTGACTCATTCATCATTGTGTTTATTGAGGACATTCTGGTGTACTCCCAGAGCCGGGAGGATCATGAGCATTACCTGAGGACTGTGCTTCAGACCTTGAGAGAAAAGAAGTTATATGCAAAATTTTTGAAGTGTGAATTCTGGCTAGATTCGGTTGCATTTTTGGGTCATGTAGTATCGAGTGAGGGGATCAAGGTAGATTTGAAGAAGATTGAAGCAATGTAGAGTTGGCCTAGACCGTCCTCATCTATAGATATTCGGAGTTTTCTTGGTTTGGCAAGATATTACTGACGATTTGTAGAGGGTTCGCCATCTACTGCAACACCTATGACCAGGCTGACTGATCACGCTCAACTATATCTTGTAGAAGACTAAGCGGGCGTTGCAAATATAATCCTGGGGTATTATGCCCAGAGTCGATCCCACAGGGAATTGAAGTATCAAGCACACTGTTAAAATACTACTCAGCTGTCACCTGATGTTGTTTAAATGACTACTACTAAAGATTAAAAGTAAAGATTAACTACGCTAATGTATAAACAATTGTAATAAAAA